>VXAV01009190.1:151607-183587 GCA_013399715.1 Alectura lathami | reverse complement strand
GGTCCTGCCCCCTCCCCGCGCACAAGGCGGGGGTCGCTGCCGCCTTGCCCCAAACCGTCGGCTCGGCCGAGCAGGCCGGGGGAATACACGCGCAGCCTCTGCCAGAAAATGGGTCCCCTGCAGACGTTCAACAGTAACGCCCGCAACACCGTCCTTGGGCTCAGCCTGGGTAGAAAAAAAAAATACGACATAGGAGGCTGGGAGGGAGGCCTTTATTTCCTCCCAGCCCTTTAAACAGGCACAGCTGTACGTTCTTTATTTAATGGAAAGAATACAAAGCGCACAGTTTGCCAAGAAAGTATGAGAATAATGGGAAATCAATGCCTGACTGCCTCTGCGTTCTGAGCCTGAGCCCTTCCAAATGATGTCAGCCCGAAGGTGCACTGGAATGCCATAAAGCACTGGGGGCTGGAATAACACAGCTCCTCGGCGCAGTTTGGGCCGTCCCGCTTCTCCCAAGGCCGCACGCTGCCACCAGCGTTTCTCCCAGAGCGCACACCGGGAAGGTGCTGCGCCTGCTGCAGAGCAGAGCAGAGCAGAGCAGAGCAGCGCTCCTGCCCTGGCCCAAGCCGGCAGCCCTTGGGGACAGCTGAGGCACACGGCGCGACAGTACAGCCCACAGGGCTGTCAGAGGACAGGCATGTTGCCCGTGTGGACAAAGCTTTATTAATAGACCATGGCTTGGTAACAAAGAATATTAATACCCAGCACGGCAGCACCTATTCATTACCGCCGAGGGATTTTGCTAACAGGTCTCGAGGGGCGGCAGCTCTGCCTGGAATAGCGGCCCAGCAACTGCACGGCCACGTGCTCTGCTCAGAAGCAGCCTCAGCCAGGAGCCTTCTGAGGGCACAGAAATCAGGGAGCCGCCACCAGTGCGACTGCTAGCGTTAAATGCATTTTGGCAACATAAAATTAGGCTCATGTCCCTACTGCTCACTGACTACCCAGCAATATGTACGTGTATGTTCTTAAATACACACACAGGTCTGCCATGTAGCGAGGAGTCCTGAAGCCTAGGGAAAACAATCGCATCACGTCTGTTAGGACACCAGCGGGCCAGCACACCGCGGAGCAGCTCATTTAACGGGGACGTTATTTTAGCGCTGTTTCCAACCACTGTTTGCCCCATCTCACAATCGGGCCGGGCGCTGCCAAACGAGCCGTGCTGTAAGCCTGCAGAACAGAGCTGCCTTTGTTCTTGGGCACTGCCAGGCCCCCGCGGAACAGGCAGCGCGCAGCCCTGCGCTCAGCAAACAATCCATGACCTTCAATTACTGTCCTGGCTTGCTGCCACAGGATACATGTACTGCTGCTAACACTGCTGCCCTATTTTGCAGATAATCGCTACAACTACAGATAATCGTTAAAATCAATGGAAAAAGGCAAACATTCCCTCCTTAAACTCTCAGTGACGGGTTCAGCTGCGGCACAGCACTGCTGTGGCAGCACCTCGGGCTCAGCCTGGAGCCCCGCGTGCAGCGACGGGCAAACTGCAGGGCTGTATTTTTAGGGACCACATGAAATATCCCCGGTGACATACCGCTTTGCCCCCTTTCAGGAAGTTGCTGGTTTGTTTTCTGTTTGCTTAGAGGTGGAAAGCGCACTGGCTTAGACTGGCACACTTTTGCAAGAGTTGCTTTTTTTTTTTTTTCCCCCTCTCCCCACCCTCTTCTCTGCTTTTTTCCCTCCCTTTGCTCCCAGAAGCCCTTAAGAGCCATACAAGCTTTCCTCTGGCACATGGAGCTCGGCGCTGGGCCAGCCGCAGCCCCTGTACATGCCGGCTGGCTGCCCGCCAGCGCCTGGCCCCAGGTCCCTGGCCTTCTGCTCGGCCACCGGCACCGCGTGGCCGGGGACGCAGCAAGGGCACGGAGACACCAAACCCACACAGGCCCAGGGGCCTGGCTGAACCCCGCTTTGGTTACTCAAAGGCAGGGCACAGTACGGGGGTTTAACCCTCAAACACACGTAACCCGAGGAACACGTGTGTGATGCTGCTGGCCAGGAAAGAACACGTGAATGTCATGAATGAATAAATATTTAACCGTTAAAAACAAACAAATCAAAGGTATTTAAATTCACCCTCATAATCGAAATTAGCGTTTTTCTACTTTTCCTCTTCCTGCGTATGCTGCCCCACATTTTCCTAGGAAAGCAGATGGTTTCCTAGGGACTCTCCTGCAGATATAACACAGCGTGCGAGCAGAGCTGCACGAATGTTCTGCTGACGTATCTGTGCACACCAGCTGAGTGCAAATGGTGTGCTTCAGTGCAGAAGCCAAAGTCCAAAGGAGGATTAGCACTTGTGAAACAATCATTACTACCGAGGCTGCAACGTGTAAAATAGAGTTGCTGGCACTGTGGTGCCAGCTCACTCGGCAAACTCACCTTCTGGGTTCTGCACGTGGGCAGATTCTGCTTGGAGACAGCCAAACGTGCAACAACTTCACCAGGCCATCTTCAGCAAATTTTCAAAATAGAGAAGCAGAGACATCAGTGTGCATGGAGAAACACAAGCAACAGCATGATGAGTCCACTAGCATATCTGTGCTAGCTGATCCTGCACTTCTTTCAGACTGATCTGATTCCAAACGTGGTTTCCATCTTTGCAGTATTTTCAACCAGCCTCTAAAATCACTTCTGTCCTTCCACAGGCAGCCATCATGGCTCGTAACCCTGCGTGCATCAACATGACTGTGCAACTTCCCCAAGTACCTCACCCGATGCCAGCACTGTAATCACAGCTCTGGCAATAAGCTCTGTTAGCAAACTTTCGCTACTTCTGTGGTTGAATTGGTTGGTGGCCCTGCTGCAAACATCTTAGTAAAAGAAAAACCAGAAGCATGGCATTAAAAACTACAAATCATTGAAGGCTGCATGAGATTCCTTATTTGCTGGAGAAAGCAGGGTTTAAATGATCAGCAAGCTTCAGAAACTACCTATTTTAACGTTCAGAAATAATTTCAGACATAGCTACTTTCATTCCTCCCATTCCAAATCCCAATCCTTTGTACAAGGATTGCTCTTTGAGGACTAAGCTCCCTCAACAGTATTTTTACAATTGCCGTCTGTAGTTTCATTTCTTCCTGGCCCATTTACACCTTCCACTGGTTCAGTTTCCATCAGCAGCCTGTCACTGGCATTCTTCTCTGCCTCTCCTCTGCATTATGCCAGTCACAGACCAAGCCTTTCTGCAGGAAACCTACAGAACTGTGCTCTAATGCCAGATTTATGAGTTATGCCCGAAGACAAAATATTGACCAGTCTCTCGCACATCCCTGTGTGGATTCTCACCGTAAGCCCAGCGCTGCTGTAACAGACCTGTATTTTCCTATACCCTCTCTTCATTAGCTGAGCAAAACTGCTATGACCTTGCCACCCACACAAGTCCAATAACATCAGCATCATCCTTCAGTGTGTGACCTTCCTGCTTTCAGTACTTGGTCCAGATTACGTGAAACTCTTGCAGTTTCTGAAACACAAGTTTTTCTGCTCATTCCCATAGTTAAGAGCCCCAGCCCACACTTATTTGCATTTTGATTTCTCAAGCCTTAATTAATGTACACATGCCCAGCTTGGATCCACTCAAAGCACGGTCTCAGACACCTCCAGCCCACAAGCCCACTACTTGCTCTCCTGCTCGAAGCAGTCCCATCACACCAAACTGCACTTCCAGAAGCACTGTCTCCTGATCCTACTATTGCTCATTTATCAACATTAGGAACAGCGCAGTGGCAGCACTCGCAAAGCTGATTCATTAACATCTTTCAATTTTCTCTCCAAGTCTCCCGTGCTGTAATGACCTCTAAAGCCTTGTCAATGCCTTGGCCACTACTTCACGGCAGCTTCATCTTCTCCCCTCATAAGGAACACTTCCTATTTTCCACCTGCCTGTCTACATATGTACATCTTCCACTCTTGACTTCCTGTCAGATTTTAACTCCGGGGAGAAAAGAATCCTTTGCACCCCACATTTGTTCTACAGCTGACTGCACAAAGAAATCCTGGTCTTTCACATGAGTTTCCAAGTGCCATGGTAATGTGCCACAACAGTAATTAACCTTGGGACTGGATTCTGTCTTCCACAAAGCAAGCACAACACTTGCAGGATCATAATGTTCTTACCCACATTCCTCCTGCAATATTCATCAAGCCCTTTCTAACTTGGGTGCCATCCATGTTTTTCAGTATTCCCGCTCCTTCAGCCTCTCTGCTTCCCTGACAACAATGCCGAGCTCCCTCCAGCACATTTCTTGGCTTATTCTCTTCTTCCAACCCTACTGTCAACATTCACAACATTTTTGCACCCTTTTCCCTCTGAACTTACTGGACGTAACATTTGTTTACCCAAACTCCTTCCAGCCTCACCTCCAGCAAAACAACCCGATGCAGAACACCAGCTTCAGGCTCCCACCATCCACTGAATCGCTGCTCTTTGATTCAGCATCCGGCAGCGCCTCTCCTACTTCCCACTAACTGCAGTCCATTACCTCGCCAGGCTCCACCTTTTGCCCTCCCACTGCTTCCTGCCTCCTTGCATGCTTCACCCCAAGTGCTTCATTGGAGCACATGTCACTTCCCGAGAGCCACCCACACCCACTGGTCATTGGCGTCCTTTCTGTTTTTTCTGGAGCTTAAATACCTGCCTCACCTTTTTCCACCTCACCCCCTACACCCTTAACTTCAATTTCCACAGCAGTATTTTTTTTCCCCCCAATTCCGCTGTTTTTTCAGTTCCCCTGCTTTGCCCTTGCCTAAGGCATGCTCTCCACCAGCTGAGTCAGCGTCCTCTCTCTTAAGCAGACTGCATTTTACTTTGCGTTTTTGTTTTTGCTCATCTCCCTGACCTGCTCAGGGTGCATCCTCTCCCCGCCAGCTCAGCTCCGCACCACAGCGCTGCTGGCAGCCCCACTGGCCAGGCCCTTCCCTTGGCAGCAGTCCGCTGGCTCCGTCCGAGGGTGCCCCTACACGGGGCAGAGCCCAGAGGGGCCCTGCTCCGGGCACCGCTTCCTCTGTTACTGCAGGGGTGAGAACGCACCCGTGCTGACAATTTCCATTCCCACAGCCCTACAGCAGTATCCAAGCAACTCTTGTAATAGCAAACGCTCCCCGTGTGCCTGATGCCACACCCAGGACACACAGCGTGTTCCTGACATCATGCTTTAAGGGTCACTTGAGTCAGCCGTACCAACTCAGTTAACCAGAAAGTCTCCGAGGCAGTGGAATTGTCCCCTAAAATACAGCTGGGAGGGGGGAAAAGGTATCTTACACAGGAGCTCCTGTTTGTAACTACCTGTGATAACAACAGCCTCAAAAGCCTACGAAACGTGTACTGCGGGAATCTTGGAAAAAGATCAAGAACAGAGAGCAGTATCTCAGAAGAACAAGTCCTGTAGAAACTAGAAGAGGAAATACCTGCTTCACATTATCGTGTGAACAAACACGTCATACAGAAATTGAGATTTGGTTTCTGAGACGTGAAAGACTCCTCAACAAGGCCACCCCTCCAGTCCTTGTATTTACTCCCTTTGACTGACCGCAGTGTGTTTCTCTGTTTGCTAGGAAGCACAACAGCTGTGAAATGAATGCATTAAATTTGCAATATATTCAGAAAGGTTTTTTTTGGTGAACACTGCTGTGAAGGCTACAACTTCTGCTCCTTCCTCCTTCCCCACCTCCACTGTCTCCAAAGAACCAGAGATCACATTCGCCACCTCTGCATTCTCCGTCTGGCCACTCGAGGACACCCTTAACAGGGAACGGCCAGTCAGGGCAGGAGAGGATCGCTCTTGTTTAGGACCCAGTGCCTCTGTGCTCTTCTAGTTTCAGCTTGCTGGGAGTAAGGTCGTCCTTGCACGTCTGTTTTGCAATACATCTTTTTCCTTTTTATATCCTAAACACGTACACATAAGGTATAATGATGTCTTATCTTGACGGTAATATTTTCATCTTTCTAAACACTAAGATTTAAATATTAACCTACCTCGATACAGCACATTTAAATTATCTCTGTAAAATGCTCCGCCTTATCAAGACAACATTCTAGTCTACACTCCTCAAATAAAAATACCATTCATCCCACCTTCACGTGCCACGTAACCAAGGAGAGATACAATCTAGTTTCAGACCATAATCAGAACCATCTCTTAACCTTTTTGAGCAATATTTTTTCCTGCTATGGCTGTTTTATAATCACATTGTGACTGCATCAGACTTCGTACAATGAGATGCAGTTGTTAATACATGCCTTTGATTCCTGACTCTGTCATATAAAAGGTTTGGGAAAACTTCTCAAAGACAAAATTTATTTCTTATAGGACAAATTGTAGCCATAAACCACCAATATGTCAAGGTTAAGAGTTCACACTTGATAATAAAAGGTCTGATGGAACAGGCAGTGTTTCAGTCAATACATCCCTGCATCAGGACAATGCTAAAATATGTTGAAACACCACCAATATTACCTAGTTAAAAAAAAAAAAAAAAATAGAAACTAACCTAGATACCATATTGAACTACTCCCCTCCCCCTACCAATGTTATTTTTAGACTCCCACATCTGCCCTCCCACAGCATGTCCAGCAGCAACCTTGATGGACTTTTTTTTTTTTCCTTTCAGGAAAACACGGGACAGATGGTGTTGAAACTCTCCCTCTCTCTGAGATAACAAGTTTTCCGTTTTTTGTAAATTCACTCATCTCTAAAATGTGACAGCTGCGAGTTTAAAGATAAAATCGAAATGATCCAGATCTTGTTCATCTCCTTTCTCTAGGGTCTCTGAAAGGTCACACAAATGTGTTTCACTAAAGTCCCCCACTAAATACTAAATGCACTTCTTCTCCAAGCTCAAGCATACCGGTTACTAGAAAGAAGCTACAGAACACATTTTTTCAAACTTGCATCTCAGACCTGTATTGTTCATTCCAGGTCTTCAGGACCCATGTGCGCAGGACATCAGACAGTGTTTGCCTCCAAGGTCTATTTATAGGGCCAGTTGCATTCCCTCATTCCTTCCACAGCAGCACGCGTGACAATGTTACTATCCCACATTAACTACTCCCACCTAGTCTCTCCTGTCAGACTGCAGTTCCATGCCCTGGTTATCCTCACAGTCCTCCCATGTGTCCTGTCGGCTTTGAATTCATCTGCCTCAAGCACGGCTGACTACAATTATGTATGTTATTTTAAACACAGGCTCGAGGCAGTTGTACAGGGACGCAGGACACCTCTATTCCAGGAACACATCTCGCGCGTTCCAGAGCCCCGCCTGGGATCTTCTGGACATCACACAGCAGGTTCACAGCCTTCCTCTGGCTGACCAGAAGGGCCAGACCTGCTCTGTGCCAGTGCTTCCAGTGGATAAGCTCTCATCTACATTTGCCATCTGCTCCTAAATCCACGACTTTGTTTTATACTGTAACATTCTGTTCCACTTCTATTACTTCATTTCTCGAGGACATTCAATTTCAGCTGCATAAAAAAACCCCTCATCCTCTGTGTTAAGGGCTCCTCCTATTTTGTACCATCTGCAGATTGAATCAAATGTAATCAATTAGTCCAAACATTTAGTGAAAATACTGTGCAAGTCAGTCCCAAGATGTGTGAACAACGACTGGTAGCCAGGCCTATTTCACCACTACACAGCTCCACCTATTTCAACACTACATAGCTAACGCCTCATAAGCTAATTCCTATCTAATTTACTGTTCACACTACTAATCCCCATCTTCCTCTGATTGTTCATCACTTGACCCGTTGGGGAATGCATTACAGAAGTCATGATGAATGATATTAGTCGCATTTTCTTGCCTTGGAACAAAGCCAACCAGCCTTTTTGTTCAAGTGGGTCCATAATGCAGCTTTTCAAGGTGCTGATGACAACAACAGCCCGTGATTAAGGGACGGGAAGGAAACACAAAGCAGATATAATCAGTCTATTTGTAAACACTTAAAAGAAAACAAAGCAATGAGTAAAAGCCAGCATGAATTCAAAAAGAATAAATTATGTCAAAGCAAATATCCCTTTCAAACAGAAGAGTTGAGAAGCAGATCTATATCCTGACTTCAATGAGGTTTTTGACACTCTCTTTACGTAGGCAAACTAAAGAGATTAGACCCAAATGAAACTAATGTAACATGGATACACACCAAGGGGAAAAAAAAAAGAAATTAGAAAACATCACTAGCTCACTGTCAAAATATGTATCTAGAACAGAGCTCCCAAAGTCACCTACACTGGGTCTGCTCTTATTTGCTATTTTCATTACTGGCCCAGATGATAGACTACATTTATTAAACTGACAAACAACCAGCTTGGTAGGACTGCAAATTATATTGGAGGACAAAAAAACAAACTGGAAAAATGGCCTGAGGGGGGGAAAAAAAAAAAAAAAAAGAAGAAGAAGAAAAAAATGCAAAGCATCGCACATAAGCAGGAGTAGTCAAATGCAGAAACACAGACCAGCAAAGGAAGAGTTCCGTATGAAAAGAGACGGGTTACGTTCAATTTCTACACTGCTACGAGATGGCGGAATCATGTTCTACAAGGGCACATAGAATGACGGAATATGTTAGTACAGCCTGTGTTCAGCACCCACAAAGCCTCGGCTGCGGTGCTATATAATGAGCAGAGTTCTGGACATGGTTCTTCAAGACATGTATGTGCTCCAAGGAGAGCAATAAAATGAGCTGCATTTTGGAAAACAGCATTTACAATACAGACCGAAGAGACTGGGAGGGAGAATCAGAGCAGGGTGTGTCTTCACACAGGAAAACAGGATGCTGCAAGGAATAATAATCTCTATAGCAGATGCAGTACGTTTTAACAGCCTTAATTTAGATTAGATGATCTCAAGGTCTTTTTCAGTCTTATGATTCCAGCATATCTCTGCAGGGTCACTTACATCTCCCAAATAAAACTGCATTTGTAAACACATGCCCAAATTAATGCTATATTTCAGTCTGCTTTTTATGCCATCTCCCTCTTGGCACAGCTTCTCTGATCAACATCACCTCCTTCGTGGCTTCTCTCCACAGCTACAGACTGGCGGTCCTTCGGGGGCTGCAATGCAGAAGCAAGCGCCTCAAGATCTCGCTCTCTGGCGGAAACACCGTCACTTTCATGTGTTTCGGGGTACCAACTTCTTCACCTTGTACTGGTGTGGTCTCACCTTGAGCACTGGGTGCAGGTTTGGGTGCCACAAGATAAGACGGACATAAAGCTGTTAGAGAGCATCCAAAGGAGGGCTATGAAGATGAAGGGTCTGGAGGGCGAAACGTGAGGAGCGGCTGAGGTCCCTTGGTTTGTTCAGCCCAGAGCAGAGGAGGCTGAGGGGAGGCCTCACGGCGGCCTACAGCTCCCTCACAGGGCAGCGGAGGGGCAGGCGCTGAGCTCTGCTCTCTGGGGACAGCGACAGGACCCGAGGGAACGGCATGGAGCTGTGTCGGGGGAGGGTCGGGCTGGGGGTTAGGAAAAGGTTCTGCCCCAGGGGGTGGTGGGCATGGAACAGGCTCCCCAGGGCAGTGGGCATGGCCCTGAGCTGCCAGAGCTCAAGGAGCGTTTGGACACCGCTCTCAGACACAGGGTTTGGGTTGGTTCCGTGTGGGACCAGGAGCTGGACTCGGTGATCCTTGTGGGTGCCTTCCAACGTGGGATATTCTGTGATTCTCCCCGCACTAATCCCATTTTCAGACTCCTGCCAATGAAGCTGAATGAGAAGATTTACCCGCAGACCTTGGGAAAGGCTCTGGCAGCTCATACCTGACATGAAGGCCACAGGCTGGCCTTAATTAGAAAATTAGTTCTTTTAAAGGAAGGGTATTGGGTCACTAAAAATCTATCATTGGAATAGCTGTATTGTACTTTACTCCATTTTCTTTAATCTCCCAAGTCCTTGATTATTCTAACTTTCACAAATGCCTTCCAAAGTTTTCCCTATTTACACAGCGGGCAGACTGACAGTCTTTTAATTGCTTGCATAATTCTTCCCTTCCCTTCCCCCTCCTTATGTAGAGGCTGCTTTCTCCAGTCACTGGTACCACCCTGAAGGAAAGATTAGCTAAAATAGTTACAATCAGCACTAATTCTTTCCTAATTCTGAGATGGAAATTTCTCTCTGCCTGAGTATTTTATGATCCTTAAGTTCCTCCTTCTGGCTGCAGTAATTTCCATTCTCTTTTTTAACATCTTGCCGTTTCCTCCAAAGTTATTATCATCCTTACTTGAAATTGAGCCAAAAATACTTAATGTTTTATATTTAATATTTTAGATGTGTGTTATTCTCTACCATTCCTACCATATAAAAGACAATTTTTTGTTTTCTCATCATCTGCAAGATCAAATTCAGCTTTTAGAAACAAAGATACCGGAATTACATCCCCTCCCCCCTCCCTATTGCTCACCGGCTTCCTGCATTAGCCTTACTGAGCATCTTCGGTCTGCCTATTCAACCATTTCGGTTTGCACACCAGGAGAATTCATCCTTCCTTGGGATTCCGTTTCCAGACAAATTTTTAACCATCTCTGACTTGAAAAAAAGAAAAAAAAATCACTCCTTCTGCTCCTTACATTTGTGGTCAGTTTTTACCTATTTAAATTTGCCACTATGATTCAAAACCTGAATTCCAAACCATCTTTCATCTATTTCTTCCATGCATTTTAAACTGAGTTAACTCACAGTTACTTGGGACGCAGTGGTAAGCTGCACTTCATCTGACCAGCTGTGAGTGCACGGAACAGGAAGGCGCTGACCGCCCCGAGCAGCCCCAGCCACTCGCGCTCCCTCCTCACAACCCAGTCCAGCAGAGCTCACCCCGTCACCCGACTGACTCATTTGCTGGCGGTCACCTTGCTGATGTAACTCACAGCTTGGCTGCACGACTGCTGGGATCAGCTAGGCAGGGGCAGGAGCAGCGAAGCCAGCCCTTTCGGCAGCTGATTAAGCATTAAGTGAAACGGAATCTTCAATCCAAAATGATTTTCTAGAATACCTTTGTAGCTTTTCAAACTGAAGTCTGAGTAATGACGATTTCCTGCTGGTTCCGTGACTAGTTTAGGGAAGAAACTTGCCAGCAATCACATCCAGGAATGCCTTGGCCCTATCATGTCTCCTCTGTACCTGGGAAAGTAAGCCACCTCACAACAAGCAGTGTTTACCTAACAACACTGCAGAGATCGCTGTCCCTACTCAAGGCTAACCCTGGGGCTAATAACAGATTCTTTAATCCTTCTGTCATCTTTCTCCAAAGTGATTTTAAGCCAAACTGATTCTGGTCTGTCTTTTTTATACCAAGATACTTTTTCTAGTCTACCATACAATTACCACTGCACAACTTTTGCTTTCGATCAGTTGTATGTGAACAGCACAAAGCACGTTAATACACAGAGTCTGGTTACCAGCCGCATTCTACCATGCTTCTGCTACTCAGCATTTTATCCCAAACTCTGTCAGAAGCTCAAATTTCTCCACTTTGTTGTCCAAGGTCAAATGTATTACAAAACATCTCGGTTGTCTCTTAGTAACCACATCCTATTATCCAGTCAGAATCTCTCCCTAGCTGCAACGCCTATGATTTTCCTTCACCTTGCAGTTCTTTTCCTTCACAATTAGTATCGGTCTTCCATTCACTGGCACATTTCCATATGCTGAGACAGAAACAAGGGTTTATCCAACAGCTCCCTGCTGAGAGCTCAGACTGAACAGAAGTTGTATTGGTTGGGCAAAGCCTTTTCCTCACAGCAAGGTTCCCAGCCAGTGCACTAGCCTTCTTCTCTAAGGCAATTTTTCTGCATAGTTGGGGGGTAGAGCTGTAGGAGTGATCTCCTCAGGGCTCTCCTCCCCTCCAGAGACCATAATTCCACTTAAGAGCACCAGAATATCTACTTTATGTCTTCCAGTATGGTTTGCACATCTGTAATCCACCGTGGCAGAAAGATTTGCTGTCATTTATGCTATCTCAAATGCTAATGATGGAGTCTTTCCTTCCCACTCCTACTCAAATCCCTTCAGGACCTTTGTCAGCTTTCTCATTCTTCCTTATCTTCTCATTCAGCAACTTCAAAAGTCCCACCAATCTGCCTGCGACTCCTCAGCCACATCAGCATTCTCTTAATTCTTGCATCTTGTTTAAGTTCCAGCACCATCTCCTGTTGCATCTTGAGCCTCCCCCTTGCTTCTTTTTTCCTGCCACTCTTGAGCTCTATCAATCAGTGATTTCATGCAGACTATATTTAGCCATCTTTATTAATTCTGCCATTCTTCAGGTTTCCTCCACTGCTCCCTTGATTATAACTGTCATCCCTTTCATGTCCTTGCCTTCAAGAAGGACGCACACTGAACTCCCTTGATATACTCACCAGTTACACAGCAACTACTTATCAGCTGCTTGACTTTTGAAACCTTTTGTCTGAAGCGGCTTCAACCCTTCAATTAGTGTAGCTGGGATTAGCAGCAGGAATCAATTCCACATTCAAGTTCAAATGCTGTCCATAAATTGCATCCAAATCAAACAGCAGTCAGAAGATGCACTCATTCGCTGATCCTCAAGAAACAGACCTTGCATTTTTTTGTTCCCCTGGTAAGGGCTGCTGTGCTGCCTTTGCTGACCTTTACTAACACCTCAATGCTTTATAACCAGCTACATGTGTCAAAGATGTTTTGGCTATTCCCATGGAAGCCTATCCGAATTTGGCAGAGTTAGAAGCCTCTAAAAACAAACCTACATTCAAGCTCCCAGATGTTTAAGTGAGAAATGCTGGCAAGGGGCTGTTTGCTCTCCCTGCAGTCACTGCTCGAGCAGCAGGGCCACCGTCTAGAGAGCAGAGCGCAAAGCCTCACCCACTGCTGCACCCAGCACAAAACAAAAAGGACAAAGCAAGCTGGGGAGAAGGCACAGGGGATGGGAAACGGACCACAAGAAGGGTGAGAAGGAATAAATGGGGACAACAGCATGCCATGTCTTAATTTTTAAGTTATATGTTTTTGATTTGGCCTAACAAGCCATGCACAGCTGACAGAACACAATCAACAAATCAGACATGAGCATCAAAGTTAGGAATATTCGGAAGTTCTGGTGTTTTGTTTCGTTTCATCCATTTAAGCCATCTTCAAGCTTCCTTTTGTATTCTCATTTTGGTAAAATGGTTTTAAGAGCTTTACTCCCTCCCCACCACCAAAGTAACAAGCAAACACTTGCCATGAGCTAGATGGATACTGAGGGAACAAAGCAGTAGCTCTGACAGGTTCTCATTTTCCTGTAAAAGAGACCTCTTTCAGAGCAACACCCACAAATGGAGCTAGACAACAGGGCAAGCACTAAATCTCTAGGACACTTTTTTTCCCTCTCTACTTCATAGCTCTGTAACATTGTACAGTAAATTACTTTAGGAGAATCTATAAAATGAATGACCCATTTCTGGTCAAAAATCCCAGCTGTGAATCACATTGCTATTTATAGGCTAAATGGATAAGGGAAAAAAAAAAAAAAAACAACTAAAACTTTTTATTTCCCCAACACCTGCTCGGGTACAGAGAAAGAAATGCCAGTCTTTTCCAGTTAATATAAAAGATAACAAAATACTGAGAAATAAGCACAGATATTTTAGGACTCTCTTTCCTTACAAAAAACTACCATGCCGGTGTACCTGCAGAGAGATATTTCATTTCTCTCTCCCAGGCATTATTCAGTCTCTGAAACAGTAAGAATACGCCATTTTCTCTATAAATATCCCCAGGCCTACTAATCCTGAAAAGGGCTGAAGAGAGAGGTATTCACACATCTGAGTTTACCTCAGGAGAAGACACTTTGTATTCAGTAGCTACATTAGCTTTGATGAACAATTAAATATAGGTCTGGCTTAGGGAAATGGAACAGAATTATTCTAGATACCGAAGATCTCTCAGACTCAAACATATTTATAAAAATTGCACCTTCCTCCCCAGCAGCATGTTTTTTTTTGTGTGTGTGTTTTTTTTTTTTTTCTCTTTTTTACTTCAAGCTAAAAGATTACTTAAGTAACATACCAATGGACTTCAGAAATAAATACCTCAATGTAATGAAGAAGAAAGGATGAACAGTTGTCACAGCAGACTCCAAATTAGGTTTCTATATTTAGAAGCGCCACCTTTCTTTTTAGGATAGTAATGTGCTAGAGCTGAAGGGCAAGAGAATTCATAAGTTGGTGCAGGAGCTCCTGAACACGAATACGAGTGGCAATAGAGTAAAGTGAAATAAATTTATATGTAATGACTGTAATTGTTAAATGTAATTATAACACCAAAATTAAAACTAATCTTGTGGAAGATGAGAGGCATATGAAATTTGAAATTGAAGATTAACTAGTTACATTCTAGACCTTTAAAGAAATGTAAAGGACAAAGCTATTCATTCTATTATGAACTTTTTATTTATGACCTGTCAAACAAAAATGAATTAAAATATTGTAATGACATCAGATATCTGTTATAGTAGTAGTGTTGTAGTTATTAAGTCTACAGATGAAGATTGACACTCCTGTGCCAGAACTGAAGAAAAAATTGCAGTATTAAAGCTTAGCGGTTTAACTCCTGCATCTGTCAATCCAGTAAGACATATTAGCTCTTCCACAACCCTTACTCCACCTATCTCATATAAAAACATTGAAGATTTTTCTTCTGTTGTGTATTTATTTTTTTCCTAACCCTCAGTTAGTCCTTTGCTTTTGGTCATTGACACAGACTTTAGAAAATTGATCCTCTGTCAGAGAAACAGTACTTTGAAGTAAACCCCACCCCACCAGTGAAAAATCACTCTTCCTTTGTTTTTGCCTTGCATTTGGTCTCATTCTCTTTGTCATAGCAATGTTCCAGTCTGCGGTTATTAAAAACAGTCAAGGTGACCCTAACTCATTTATTTAACATCTACAATGTCCAGCAACTCCAGATGTTCCATTCCAAATAAATCCAATAAATCTTCATCTCCATTTTAACCAGACACCACGTACTCAAGGCCAGATACAGAGGGAAAAAATGCAACTTGCTGAGCAAAGCTGTAGTACTCAAAAGAATTGCACTATGACATCGTCTTAGAAACTACTTTGTCTCAAACACACATGGCAGGAGGGCAAAAAGTAATATAAAAGGTACTGAATTAGCCACAAGACTAGCATATAACACTTACTTGGGCCCCACCAAATTAATTCCCAATAGTACGCAGCCTTTACGCAACCTTAACACCCTACCAAGTAGCCATGAAGAGGAACTGAGCTAGGTTACCTAGGTGTTTAAACATTTAGCAGCACATTGGCAAGTTACTGAAATACTTTTCTGGCCCCTCACTACATCATCCTGCCCACTCAAATTTCAGTGTACTGTTCTGTCACCCACAATTACTTGAGAGAAAAAATTAAACCCATTCTTTTTGTTCTCCAGTCCAGTAACACCTTGAGCTCCGCCTCGCACCTGTAAGCGTTTAGAGCTTCGTCTCTTCTTAAAGGACAAAAGTGCTTTCTCTGCGACGCACAGACACATCCTGAACTCTTGATTATGACTGCTTTAACGATATTAAACATATACTTTATTGGAGTTGGCATTCTCCTGCACGAGCTAGCTTTTCCACACAGAGAACTCTAACATAAGGCTGAGTTATGCTCTAAGGGCCAAAGTAGCGTGATGAGGATGGGAAAGAGAAAGAAATCCATTCATAGCGGTTCTGCTGAGGAGGCCTCTGCCACAGAAGGAAGCCTGCAGCAGAAGGGCAGGACGCAGAGACGCGGCTTCACTCTGCCACCCACGGCTTGGAGCAAGGGCTGGAGAGCAGCCAGCCCCAAGACCAGCAGCACCTTCACCACTGCTTCCTGCCCCAGGGCACAAGTCCAGGCAGGGCAGCTGGGAAAGTGCAAGAAATTCACCTTTTTTATGATTTTTTTTTCTGGTGTTTTGAAACCAAACTCCTGTTGGACAGCAGGGTGCTCCATACAAAGGGCTCGTGTATATAAATGCTTCCTGAGAGATGAAGCTCAGACAAACGTACTTCAATACAGTTCAACCACCCCTCATTTTAGGAATTAAGAAGCACAGGCAAGAGTTGGCATTTCAGCTTGCTGCTGGATGAACTCAACAGAGACTTCCAGGAGCACTCACACAAGATGCTGCATTATTTGCAGAGTAACCACCTCAGCATTTACTTGAGAGCTCCCCTCCCCATCCCTGAGGCAGATGGGGGCTGGCAGCTGAATCCACAGTGCAAAATGCCGCTCCTTTCTTGCTTCTGGTGAAGTTTGTTGGAAGAACTTAGAGAGAGGAAAAATGAGACTATGCAGAGACAGCACACTCACATTTCCTGTTACTGGTAACGTCTCCTTTGCCCATTTTAGCAAGTACTGCGGAGAACAAGCCTCTCCCCTGAAGCAGAAGTAACACCTCTTACAATACAGATCATTTTTCCTTTAGTTTGAGAAGGAATGACTTAACAGAAAAAGGCCAGCAGCTCTGTATTCTTGGACTCTTTCAGGTTTGGATTCCTCCAGGTTTTCTATCTTAGCACAACCTAACTGCTACCATACTGAACAGAACTCCTGTCCTAAGGAGCACTGCTACGTGGCAACTTCCGCGGCTCTGACATTGGCTGCCTCTTGCACAACAGGGCAGAGGGGCAGTGGAATACTGACCTCTGAAAAGGGAAGCCCAGTTTCAGGATCCTCTTCGCAACTGATTCAGGAGAGATTTTCCTCCTGGGCAGTTGGATCTAGTGAGCTAGTGGCTGGCAGCCCTGTCCACGGCAGGGGGTTGGAACTAGATGATCTTTGAGGTCGCTTCCAACCCAAGCCATCCTATGATTCTATGATTCCTTCCCCCTGCTCCAGGAACCTGACCCCAAGCAGGGATGGGACTGATGGACCCAACAGCCTCTCCCTGGGAAGGTTTCCACCGGACTGCAAATTGATTTCCCATGGGCAGCCTGTTTTGACAGCAGTTACCACATTGGGACATCTGAATTTACTCCAATTCTTCCCAAACTGGAAGTGGAGCCTAGATGACCATCAGTTTCAGAAGTATCAGTGTTCGTTAATTAAATACTGATATTTCCATATTCACAAAGAAAGGGGCTGAAATGGGATCAATCAAAACCTACTGAGTTTGTGAAAGCATTAGTCTTAAATTATACAGAAGATCCTTGGGCCTACTGCACGAATATACAAGGCTTACTGTGTTAGTGTCGATTTAGCTAGCTAAAACTTCATGTATGTGAATGACTTCTTCCTAACCGATTAAGGAAAAGCACTAAATGAGATTAGACGCTTCTCAGAAAAGCATGCCTAAGAAAAGATCAGATCCTACACTAAGAACTGAAGTAATGCAGGTCTGGGGAAGAGTGACCAAGCTAAATTTATTTTTGCACATACGTTAAATAAGCTTACTAGAGTCTATGTAAATATACTTGTGATAGAAATTAGAAAGAAACTAACTTCTGCCTCCGATTATTTTCCTGACCTGCAGGTTATCCCCTTTCTTACACTCAGTGAAGTGATTTAGAGTAACTGTGGTTCATCAGTAGTCCACAAAATTCCCCTCACCACAGAGGCTGCAGCAGATAGATGCACTGACATCTACAGAGCGCCAGGCTGAAGGAGCTGCCACGCTGAGGCTGTTGCTTATCACTTCAGGGTCATGAGCTGCTCGGTCCCTGAAACTGCACTCGTAAGTGCTTCTCTCCTACAGAAGCAGGCACAGCATCATGGGGCCTCTACATTAAATGCATCAGCAGCCTTCCTCTGTTTCAAGCAGCAAAAATCCACATCCTTTTTCTAGCATGCATTTGATGTGAGGAAATCTTAACCTTAATGCAAAGGCCAGGAAGTCCTGGGCTAGGCTGGTAACTGCACGCTTCTTGTTCTGCTGTTGGGCTGGGCTGGCAAGGCTCCCTCAGAAGTCATGTGTTTCAGCACTTACTTTTTTATTGCAGCGTGTGGTTCCTCTCATAACTTCCCAATCTACTGCTTCTGCTTTTCCAAAGAACCAAGCAGATGTCTCTGTATCTGTTACACTCACATCACATTTCAGGATTTCATTTCCAAACATGAGGTTTTTCTTTTTTTTCTTTTTTTTTTTTTCCCCAGAATTAAGGAAAAAAAAAATAAGGACCCTGCCTTCCTCCAAACTGCAGGCGAGAGGCAGCAAACCAAAGCACCTCCTGCACCAACCCCTTCATGTTTCAGCCCCACAAAGATAACCACCCTGGCTGAGAAACCTCCAGCATGAGGAATGCTCTGACTGACAACACAACCTGGGGTAGGGCTGTGACAAAGCAGCTTCTCGTCACAGGTCTCAGCCTGCAGAGCTATCAAAACATCCACACCGCTATCAGGAAACACAAGAGATGCCAGCTGGCACGTCTGCCCACTGTACATGTGAAATGCTCACTGCTGCAACAGCGTGCAGCTCCTCCCAGCAGCTCCACAGCCCGGCTGCTGGCCATGGGCACAGCCTGGAGCCCACCAAAAAGTCTCTGAATTCGTGTATGGAACCCACCAGGAAAGATCAAGATGTGTTTATTCCCCCACAACACATGTAAAAACCAGTGAAATGTGGCATGTTTGAGAGAACATCTGTATTTAGTTGAAGAGGCAGGATTCAGGTGCTGAGCTGTACTTCTAGAGTAGTCCTTCAACAGAGGTGTGCAAATCTGTGTGGGTATTTTTGAAGCATGGAAGTGTAACTCATGTCACTTCTCACTTTACACCTTCTAGCTATGACTTCAGAATACTGACCTACAACGTAACTTTAATCCATATTCCTACTATTCAGGACTGGTCAGGCAGATAGAAGACTGGAAGGGAAGTTGCTTCCCTGTATCAATTCACTCGGTATCTGAGAACTCAAGCGATCGAAAGACAGCAAGGCTTTGTTGCCACTAATGCAGCGATCAGCTTTCCTGGTCCCTCCACCTGGCATCACCTCTAGTTCTTCTGCTTGTCTGAGGATTTCAAAGCAGCTGATTGCACCAGCCTGTTAGCAGAGACTGACGGCAGGAACCTGTCTTCAAGGAGCTCCACTTTTCTCCTTGAGGCACACGCAGCGGTGCTGATAACTGTGCACCCAAACCAACGACCCTCACACGGAGTGCCCAAGGTTCCAGCTGATGAAGCTCCGTGCAACACGGCTGTCAGGACGAAACGCTGGCTTTCACCTCTGTGCCCCACAGACATGTAAGCAGTGCCATCAACACTGGCTGAGATACGATCACTTAGAAGCTCAGCCTCAGTAACGGCTTTATTGCGTTTTGCTATCTTGCGTTTCCAAAGCTCAAAACAAAACCATATACAAATTTAGGGATTATGTAGATTTCCCACCAACATCATGAAGACCACAAGCTGAAAGCTACAGAGTATTTTGTCCTGCTGTACACATATTCATTTTTCTGGTAAAGCTTACTTCTCTCCAGTCACAGAAGTTGTGGATGAAACTTTAATTTGTCAGAAAGCGCCTCCCAGATCCACATCACGCTTTGAAGCCTTAGGTGAGCAATCCTTCAGGCTGACAAATACCCAGGGCTTAGAACAGCAGTTAATGCTGTGGAATTAAAGCTGGGGTGGTCACAGGGGGCTGGGGGAGACCTGGGCATTAGCAACCAGCAGGGCTGAAGTAATGCTAATAAACCTCTGCTGCAAGCAAGGGGAAGGAAGGAAAATGGCAGGGCCCAGAAATTTGCCTTCACAGCTTCATTTCTTTGTGCTGATGACATTGTCTATTCTGTCTTCATTGAGAAGGATGAAATCACTAGAGAGAGTTCTTCACTTTAGTGCAGGGGCACAAGAGGGCACAAAGAGAAACTTCAAGGAGGGCAGAAAAAGAACGGAAGAAGTCATGTCAAAACGTAAGAAGCTAATTCCCACACATACAGCTCCCTACACCACATCAAAGGATGTGAAAAGGAAAAAATATCAGAAAGCTAAAAGGAAACCAAAAAAGGAAATCTTTCCTAAAGAAGCTAGCTGACACAAGGTACAGAATAGCAGAAGGACTCGCTCACTGCTCTGATTCCCCCCTTCCTTCACAAGGCCACGAGTGCCAATACAGGGTCAGCTGAAGTCCCCGCCTGCTGCCAGCCCTCCCCACACCCTTGGTGACCCCATGGAGATGGCAGAGGGACATGCAGTGACCCAGCCGCTGCTGGCAAGCAGCGGTTCACAAACCGACTTCCTGAGCCGAGCCCACATCCTATTTCGTTGTCTCCTCTGTGAGTCAGCGTAACCACTCTGTGTCCATGTGCATTTTCTACCACTGTAGCACAGCACTCTGCAGCAAGGGCAATACGGCAATACCTCCATTATCCCCTTTTCAGATAAAGCGCTTCCATGTGCTTGCTGTGATCCTTATTCTTTTTCTATCCCTTGCTACTGTGGAACAGATCAGTAGAGCTAAAATGAAGACCAAAACAGCAGGCCGTAATAAAGGTCAGCTAAGGGCACATGACAACTATCTGCTCTCTAGAACAATGATAAAACACTTGATAAAACAATCAAATGGACATTTAGACTCTATTAGAGGGCTGGTGGTATTCCACTACAAAACTGTCTTTTCAAAATGCAATCAACACGCTTCTGAACGAAAGAGTACTCGACACAGCCAACGCTTCTACGAAATCAATGTGTCTCATCTGGGAGATGGGTAACAGCCCCAGATAAAACATTTTAAGATGACTCTTACTCTACGACCCTGAAACAAGATTGCATTTGAAGAGATCTATGTTAGTTTTAACTTGCCCATTAATGCCAATAATTAAAAAGGTTTAGATTAACCTTTTTATGTATTTTTAAATGCATTTAAACAAGTTTCCACAAAAAAGCTTTTCCCATTGAAAAGCGTTGAAACTAAATTTACTGTAAAATCTTTATAGTCTTACAGATGAGATATTAGAAGAAAACATTAGCAAGACAAGGCTGATATGAAGAGACACTATCAAAAACTGCTACTATAATCGGTGCATTATCGCAAGGAGATCTGCAAACACACAGTATCTTCAGACCATCCCAAGACCACCATATGTCTCAGAGGAAAATGTCACACTTTTTCCAGTTCCTTTACTTTCTTTTCCAAACACAGTTTTATGTTGATAATTTTGCCTTTCTCTTCCACATAAACACCAAGAGTGTTTTGAATCATTACCTTGGGTGAACCTCACATGAACGTACTTCCAAAGGCTGGCCACTCTTAAACAAGTTTGCCAACAAAGCAGCTTGCAAATATGCACGCAGTGCAGAAGACAGACACATTGATATTATTTTCAAGATCATACGAAAGACCCCTTAACATTTCACCTGAGGAAGAGAAATTCCTTTATATGTTTACTTGAAAGTTTAAAGACAACATTTAAAAGGTTCTAGATTGTAAGAGTGCATTCTTAATGGCAGCAACAACCCATCAAGAATCTGTCAACAGACCCTTTTGGACAGAAATAAAACACACACTGTAGTTTATTTACAAAAGCAGAGCAGAAAATATGTTTAAAAAATGGTAGATTATATATAGTCCTTGACCCGAAGTAAACATGAAAAATAGGCTTAATTAATTAAAAAGACACCTAATCACCTCTATTTTTACAGCATCAGCAATGGAACGGAAAACTGAACTCCTGATTTACATTTAATATATCACATATCAGGATACTGTACGCTCAGTTCAACAAAAATACCGTTTGTATTAATTTTACATTATATACAAGTGGCTGGCTTTGCAGCTCTCAGAAAGTGAGAGTTGTTTTTCCTGTGATCTCCAAGACTCCAAATGTAAACCAATATTACAGAAACTCAACCATGAAGAAGTATGCTGACCTCACAGAGATATCTCTAGTCTAATTTGAGCTTTAATATTACACTTACCTACCAACTGGAGCAGATGCAAGGTGTGGCAGGCGTGGGGGCCCCCCACTAGAACTACATATTCTGTCTTACTGTAAAAAATTCTCTGTCCTAAAACAAAAAGATTGTTTGAGATTAGGATCTCCTTGTGCTTCCCAAACTGAATACCAAGCGTTCAGCTGCTCACAAGCCAAGCAGCTACGTTCCTCTAAGTAACTGAGGAACCAGAGGCCCTGGCAGGCTGCCACAGAGCACAAATCCAAAGACATCGCTCAAAACCAGCCCACCTCATCAGCTGCCTTTTGAGCTCAGGAGCCTAAAAACCTGCGCTGCAAGGCAACCACAGAAGCTGGAACAGAATTTAAACAGAAGACTGTTCAGACCAGTCCCTAGAAGGAGATGAAAGACTATGTAAATGAGTCTCATCATTAGCTGGTAGACAAGTTCTGGTACTCAGGACTCGCAGGTTTTATTTTTAGCTCTGATACGAAGGGTACCTTTTCAGAAATGCAACCCTCTGCCTGGTCAGTCCCAGCCAGCCTTTCTACCTTCACTGCTTTTACCACTTTAGCAAAGGAAATTACAGTACTTCAAGATTTTACCATAATTACATGAAACTGCGATGACTGCACACTCATACTCCTATTCATACAGCTGTATGTAAGAGAGGTGCGGCAGCCAGAATTAAAGCATAATTAATTTCACACTTGTGCTTCCTGCAAAACACTGGACTTACACTTGAAGAATTATCTGTCTGGCTCAAATGGTAAGCCTGCACATGCTACTGCAGACATACTAAATACCTACCTAGAATAACCACCTGCAAATACAACATGCACATGTTCGCGGGTTCTCCCCCCTGCCCCTCCCTTACGGCTATAATTTTTTTCTTGTGAGGTCATCGCACCTCCTCACTTTCCCCGTACACCGCTTTCTCGCGCCCCGAGCCCCAGCCGAGCGGCGGCCGCCCGTCCCCGTCCCCCCAGGCAGCAGCCGCAGGCCAGCAGCGCGGTGACTCACCGCCCCCGTGTCACCTCCCGGCTCCCCGAGCGCTGCCGCAGGACACGCTGCCGCTGACTCAGAGAGATGCTGCCTGGCCAGCACGCCGCCTCCTCCGGGCACCACGAGTGCCAAACCAAAAGAACAGACCGACGCGAGCAGACGGCAGATCCCGCGTCTGCTCTTGTTGAATCTTACATGCAGAAAACCTCCAGCGTAGCTCTGCATATAGCAACTTGGCTTTCAACCTCAGGCAGAATGCCACAAATTCACCACCTTCTGCTTGTAAAAAGCAGACATGTCCCCTTCGACTGCGTAAGCAGCACTGGAGATGCCTGACGCTGAAGTAAGGTAAAGACATAGATGTCAGTGTTTTGCATCAGCAGTTCCTTCTCGGCAGGCTGTGGTGGGGGTACTGACACCAAAGGTTCAACCTACACCCAGAGGACACCTTCGCGTTTCATGGAACCGAACATCCATTCGTGCTCCTCAAAAAGTGAGCCAAACACATTTCTTAGAAAGGGGGAAAGGAACACGTGTGACAAAGAGCTTTTGAGCAACACCATCAGAGCACGGCAAGAAGCAGTTCCAGCCCTGACAAGCAAACCAGAGGCAGGCCTGTCTCATAATCCTGTCCTTTTCTACGAGACAGGTTGCGGTCCTGCAATAAAGAGCCAATATCGACTCCATCAACCAACAGTGCTGGAAACAAGTCATGAAAAATGCATTAATTTCCAGCACTCATTACAGCTCCGAAAATAACCGCTACTTGCTCACTTACCACTTGCAGCATTTTGCAAGAGAACACTCCTGTCCAGAGAGAGAAGCAACTCCTACTATTTTCGTTCTTCAAGAAAACATTTGTAAGCTGTCTTTTTATCTCTCTAATATTCTTATATATGATGAGTTTGTCCCTTCCTGTGTATAAAGCAGAGAGCCAAACCAGAAGAATCAGTGCTGCTGACTAGAATTTAAAGCTTTCATTAGCAAAGAGCTTCATTTTCCATTTTCGCTGACGTAAACCGTCTTCTCCCCAGTATAACCATCCCTAGGGGTAGCAATAAATAACTGGGTCAGAAAAACATTATTTGTGATTGGTATTAATATGACAATCAAATAATTAAAATGTGTGTACGTTTTACGTGGCTACATCTTGAGATCTGTACCATAACCTGTGAACATTAACTTGTAACTTACTTTTCCCCAGTAAAACAGAAAAACATCCATACATTTACATCTCTACCTGTATACCTGTATCTTTTTAACCTTTCCCCTAACTCGTCCTCCAAAAACTTAAAGCGGGGTGTGTCATGCTCTTCTGGTAAAATTCAGACAGCATCAGCGATGGAATGAATCCATTTAACACGCTTTCAACATTAAAAACACAGAGAAATTGTCAATATGTAGAAAAAATATCTGCCAAAGAAATCTGTTAACTATATACAATGCATTTCTCAGAGTGGTTTATGCTCACTGAGTAACTTATTGCACTGCCAACCAAATACTGGTCCTGCCTCCGTCAACTGAGGATGAACAAGAAGTTTAATACCATGTGCACTGTCACAGGGCAGTGACGGGCTGCATGGTAATATTCAAACCCCTAGAAATCTCAGTGAATGCTCCCCTCTCAGAGCAGTTAACTCATCTCTGTTACATTCACATCACTTTGGGGATTGCAACAAGAAGCCCGGGTGGGATTTTGTGCGGTGTCAGCTCCGCTCTGGGATACCCAAGAGCATGGCAGCAACTCCAAGCCGAGACTCACCACAAGCCAGCACCTCTGGCAGACGCTCCACGCATCAGGGACGCAGGTCAGCGAGCTCTGCAGGCAGACACAGCCTGCCTCCTCTTGCCGGAGCCCTGCAGCAGCTGCACTGCCAGCCAGGCAGACACAGCCACGGCCGGCGCTTCAGCCCTGAGATGTGCCGGTCGGATGGCTGGCTGCACGGCCTGCCTCACGTAAACGTGGGCTTCGTTTCAGTGACGCGTCCTCTGCGCAACTGTACGCTGCGCTCCCGGGAGCTGGTTGGCCTGACCGCTTGCAGCAGTGCTGGCATGTGGCACCCAGCTCTGAAAGGGAAACTGTGCAGAGAAACTGAACGCCTGAGATATCCTGCCCTCAGAAGGTACCAAAGGCTACTTACAGGAGCCATTCATTGCCAACATTCCTGTACCTCACTATCCTTGGGCTGATGCCCAAGCAAAGCACAGACTGGGGGGGCAAGCACCCTGTGCATGAAGCAGGTACCAGCACCACGACACGCCAGCTCAAAGCACAGGATGGAAGGAGGATCCAGGGCACTGAACAAATGCCAAATGGCTCTCAGGAACTGTAAGGGAATGAGAGAGGAGGAACAAATGGCACGCTCACATGTTGCGTCTACATTTGTAATGTCTGCTTTTCTTCTGTCTAGACTACTATGGTTTCAAGTTTCCTTGCAGAATTAAGCTTACTGAAGCTGAATTCTTAGCAGATGTGAAACCAGAGTTCCCACAAAGGGAGCACACTGAGAAGGGAGATGTGAAGCTAAGGAGCAGCCCTTAAGGTATTTAAGAAGAGGTGTTAGAAGCACTGGTTTTGAGACCCAGCCTCTATAAAGAGCATGTTCCACAGCATGCCCTGGCAAGCCATGCTGCAGGCATGGGATTCAAAAGGGATGTCGGCAGGACCTGTTATCTGCTATGGCCACAGGAAGAAATTCATTGCAAGACTGCATCTCTGAATGACCTCAGATCTGCTTAGCCTCTTCTAAAACAACCTAAGAGGTTGTGCAGCCACTGTTCAGTCCCTACAGGGTTAGGACACACTGGGAATGAGAAGCTTGCTCTGTCCTAGACGAAGACCATCTCCCATCCGGCTGAGACGACCTCCCTACCGTCATCAGTCTTGTGAAAAAACTCCTTGCACAAGAACTGGCCAAATGAGGAAGAGAACTGGAGATGGAGAAAGGTGCAGAACAGTGTTCTCAGCAGTGTATTTGTGTACAGTGAGATTCACAAAAAAGGGATCAGTGATTCCTCAAACCTAGGCCATATTGTGAAGAACTTGTGGAACACTGCAGCTCTGACCACCCCCTAGGTCCTCAGCCCCTGCCACGCAGAAGCAGCGCAGAGAGTTGCGTCCTGCTTGCAGTTTTCCTTCCAAGAGCTCTGATGTGCAGGTACCTCTCTGGTACCTTGGGGACTCTTAAGTACACAACGATACATACTGCCTTGGGTAGCCACTTCTTGATTCAGCACCCCAACTGGGATTAATGGAAGGAACTCTCCCACGCTTTCCTCCAAGAATAGCAGAAATGACAGCATGGAAACATTGCCACAACGGAGAAAAAGGAAAAACCCTCTGAACTCCATTTTCTTCTAATCCGCAGTTTTCCATGGCAGCACTAATGCTCTTTCAAAGGCAAGATGGAGACAATAGCTACCACCAACAGCACTTAACTCAGCAGGTAGGATCTACCATCTGCGGTGAAAGCACAGAATCACTTGAACCACCTTCAGTTTCTCCTTGCTGATGTGAGAACAAAGACTCCCTCTTTCGACACCAGGGAGCTTCTGCATCAGCTCTCTGAATTTGGAAGATGACCTTATATTCTGGCAGTCACTTGCCTGGAAAGGCTGTGCTTCAGCACATACCTCATTCTGTCTCCAGGTAGGAAAAGAAAGCATACCAGCACGTGCTGAAGACTGAGCCTGATGTGGTAACAAATTCAATCTAGCCAAACAAAAGCTGATGCTGGAAAAACAGAGAAACAATCAAAGCAACCAGAGAAAGCGGTAATCAGCACAACTACACTGTGATGCTTGCATTCCATTCCCAGAACCACCCCCATTTAAGCTTTTTATTTGTTCGCTGAATTCCGCCTTCCTTCTTTCCTGCCAGCAACATCTACCCCAACACGTCCCTCAGGCAGCTCCAGATGCACTGATACTGCCTGCAGCTTCATCAAACAGCAACACAGCATTAACCCAGACACCAGTCATAACCTGGAAGCAAACACGACCAGTTCAAGCAGACACCCCTACCACTTTCACACCCACCCGTCACTGACAGCGTTTCCTTTCAGGCAGTGAGATACCAGCCCTTATGTCAAAACAAACAGCACATCCTGGAGACACAGGCAGAAATGACTGAATCTTCCTTTCCCAGCTGAGCAGCAAGCCCAGCAGACAAAGGAGAAGTTATAGGTTAACAAAGAGTCAATTTTTTTTGGATGATTGCTAAAATCTTATCAAAACAGGAAATCAACCAAGATAAGGAAGAAAAAGTCTTTCTTATTCCCATGCCCAGGGATCCTAAGAAAGGACAAACCATTCTCATGTCTCGCGACACAACTACTCAAGAGCATGACTTTTCAGTAATAAAATTATGTTTCCAGCCTTCGTGGTTGCAAGCTGAGCCTAACACTACCACCAGGCTGCAAATCATTGCTTCCATGAGTCTGGAAAAATGACTCTGATCCGCAAACTTTTAAGCTAGGTTTTGTCTGCAAGGCAGGAGAGGCAGAAATGCAGGCTGCAAACTGATCGAAGCCACTGAGGAAGAGGGAGAGTGGGCAAGTGTGAGTGGAGGTGGATCTAAGCTATGGGCAATGACACAGGACACCCAACACGCTGCACAAGATAAAACCTGTATAGAACAAATGACTTCAACGAGCATGATGATAAAGTCACTGGTCAAGAATTACAATGGTTGAAAATACACAGGACTGAAAATCATGTTACATAGGGATTTTTTTCATTTCTAGCAAAGATATCAATAGAAATGACTATTTGAAGACATCACTGCTTTAAAAAAAAAATACTGATTATACTTACTTATTACCATTAATCTGTGGGTAGTTCATACCCACATTCTCATATCTAGCTTGGAAACTGGGAAAATAAGCCTCTGTTTCTGATAAATGAAAAATGCTGGTTTTACCTGCATAGCAGTATTTCTTGGCTCCTCATGGTTGTGTATCATGGCTGAAAACAGAATTTCAAGTGAGAAGCAAGTATCTGTTCTGGCCTAATGATTTATTTTCTGTAAGAAATCTGATATAAACAGTTACTGGTTTTTCTCCATTTACTTTTTATAGCCAAAATGTTACTGCTGGCAGTATTCAGAATTTATTGTGTTTTATAAATCTTGCAATGACTTTCCTGTTATCTCCCATCTTCATCTCTCAGCTATGAAAATAAACAGATCTTTTAGTTCATTTCAAAGAATCTCTAAAAGCAAATGGCAAAAATACGGACTACTTTACTTAGAAGAACTGTATTGAAACTGTACTAGGAGAGCAAGCTATAGCTAGTGCTCATAAGTTGCAAAGTATACACTTAGACCCTGGTTAGAACCAGTGAAAAACATCAACATATGTTAAAGGAAAGCATTTCCTCATGTAAAGCAACTATCCACTACCTTTCATAGCCTCAGTGTCAAAAATATCCATTGCTAATTAACAAATCTGTACTTTCTTTAAATAATTACTAGAAAAAACAACAAAGGAGGTATCAGTGCCATGTCGTAAATACATTAACAGATATATTAAAATGCCATGAATATATAAAAGGAAATGTCCTGAATCCTATAAAAACTCGCAAAGTTGGGGAAAGTCACTCCGTCTCCTTTGCTATTCACAATTTGCTTAAACATAAACAAAGGCCCTGCAGAGGGGTTACACAGAAAACAAAAGGAGACAGCAGAACCTGTGATCACATCCAGTCTAATTCTCTCCGTAGTTAAGGGCAGAAAGACACAGGACCAGTACAATGACACCCAGTCGAGCTCACCTCCTCTGCCTGGACATTTGTAACAGCCTCCTCTGCTTTCATTTGTATTTTGTGTGCGCATTCATCAAGTTTAAGGAGATGACATTGGTCACTTCACCGCTTCAGCTTGTTTTAGATATTCAGAGGAGGGTTTAAAAAGCCCAACAAAAGGTACAGTGGTTATTCTAATAAATAATCTAGTACACTACGTGTGCCAATAATGTCATCCGTATTGAAGGAACTCCAAGTACGTCTACAGTTAAAAAATTGTGCAACTGCAGCAGCCAAAGATGTCGAAATCAACATTCTACAGCAGTGGCAGTAATTTCAGAGTCATGTGCCAAAATATGATTAATCACAGTTCACTGAGTATTTTGATAGTAACAAAGGCAAACAGCTCATTGTAGGAAAACCATATGATCAATCAGGAATGCCACCAAGCACCACTGTAAGCATAATCCTCTACGAGTATGAATACCAGAGTGCTTATACACACAGACCAACTGCCAAGATAGAGAATATATATAAAACAGACAGAAGACCTAACCTGCTAGTAAGAGAGCATTTGGAAAGAGGCATGAATGTGTTTTCTCCCCTATAAAAAGCTCATCTGAGATGATGCATGTCTGAAGGAAGCATGAATCGCTGCACATTCAGACAGACAGACGATCTGACTACACTTGGAAGGGGATGAAAAGAAGTGAGGAAGAAGTCACAGCAGGTTCTCTGTATACTGCCCATACTGGTCAGACGTACAACCACCACCCGCAACGCCTCTGTCTGCAAATCAAGTCAAACACTGTGCTGCTCCTGCCTAGTCACACGCTGCTGCCAGCCTCACCTGCACGCTTAGCAGTGCCTAGCTGAGGTTCATGCAGTTCTTCCTAGGTTATGCCCAACAAGTTTTGTTTGCTACAAACAAATCTGATGCAATCTCTACTCCATGACTGCTTTTTCCACAGGACAGAAGCTAGTATCTTACCAGGAAGTGGAAAAACATCTTCGAAGTTCTGAGTTAATAAACAAACGTGCACAGCGACTCCATTTAGCTTTTATGCTATTCTCAGTACAACAAGGTTCCAAAAGATCTCCTTGACAATGCAGTTCCTCTACCATCTTCAGTGGATTGCCCCAACTACTCATTCTCCATGTTTGAATTTGTTGCACCATGGGTCTTAAGGACGACTGTGGACAAATAACTACACACTCTGCTTGCTAATAAAAGCTCAACAGTGAATTCTTTACCAGCTCTCAAATAGAAAAAAATGCTTCTTACCCAGAATCAAGTGTATTGATTAGGTCTGTCCTAAAAAATCTACAGGACACACTCTGAAAGCCAAAGGTGCTGCCCAGTCTTCAGGACTAAAGCTGTTAGTATTATGCCTCAGAATTTAGTAAGGGTCTGATCCTGCCAAATCAGCAGCAGCTGCTTCTGGAGGTTCTGAGACCTCTTCGTGTACACAACTCACTATGAGAAAGCTTCCTGCAAGGGAACACATTTTGATGCATCTTTCAGCCATTCTTTCTGTTAAGCTACACAGATGCACCCTGGCATTTCTGTAGCACCTTTGATAATCCTGACGTGAAATGAAAGTCTGCTTTAAACATAAAAGCAATAAAAGATGTTTTAGGAACCAACACTTAAAGCACTGAAAGTAATAAAAGTATTGCAATTTAGAATGGTAGAAGTACTGTAAACAAATAATCCCTGGACAAACAGAAAAACCAGCACACCTTAGCTTGGTAACAGAGCCACACTAGACAGTCGCTTGGAGTAAAACACAGCCGAGTTCAGACAAATGTAACAAACTGCATGCAGATGTTCACTGAAAGCACAGCTGCACTCAAATACAAAATGAATGTAACAAAAATCTATACAGTGTATTGATGGATTTTGGTTGTCTTCATATTAAAATACAGCTTTAGTATTATACTTTCAAACTAGCTAAATTCATCAACCAACTATAATAAGTACTATTTGGCTCATTTCAGGATTCGTGTTTCAGTGATTTCGAAGACATCTGCACAGCCAGCCCTACAAAACAGCATTTTATTCCTATTGTGATGGTACCAGTACAGGTTGCACCAATTCAGTATATGCATTTAAAGTCCCAGTGAACCCCTTCAATGAAATATGTAAGAATTTTTCAAAAATATCTAAAACTAAAGCCATGAACAGAGACATAACCGTGCATCATTTATTACAAGAAATCAAGTACTTACCCAATGAATTAGGCTCAGACTGGTGAGAAATTTCAAATTGAAATGCTCAAGAGTTTTTCAGGATGATGCATTATACATAAGGATAGTTCATTTTTTTCTTAAACATTTCTGTTCAAAAACTGAGTATTGAGAGGTTTCATCTAAGTTTCTGACAACCGTTTAACAAATGGACTGAGTATTTTCCATAAAGCAATCAAAATTGAAGACAAAAGCAGCTAATACAAGACCAAAAACATGTCTTTTTTCTGCCCATGGCAGGTGTAGACCCTATGACAGCCAGTAGACAAAAAATAAACACTATATCTTTATTTATGTTAATAATTTACCTATCTGTAAACAAGAAGTCAGACTTACTCAGGGTTAGTTGAGGTCAGATGTTTCACTAGTAAAATATTAATTACTGCTAAAGAATATTATTTTCAAGAGACCCATTCCCTAATCAGTGGAATAAAGCCATCTGAAACTGAGACTAATGGACTACTTTGACTGCTTACAAAGTCAGCCTAATGAGTTTTTCTGGAATTGTTTCAGTTCTGAAGACTTTCTATAGCCCTAAATTGACAGTTCTTAGCATTACATTGACTCACAGGTACTAAACGCATTGCTTTATGCAAGTGTTTTATACCTCCAGTGCACGCTGAAATATTTAAGATAAATTATCTTAAAGAATTACCAATAACTGCAACCCCNTGCAAAAAAAAAAAAAAAAAAAAAAAAAAAAAAAAAAATTTGCATCCTTCCCCCATTTATGTGCATGTTCTATGCAGCAGAAGGCAGAAAAGCAGAAGTGCTGTACAACCACAGACCTGACAAAGTGTCTGTTTTTCAGTACCTAATGAATTTTTTAAAAATTAAATGGTTTCAGTGTTGTTTATAGTTTGCTTCAGACAGACACCACCCTTGTAGGATGCACACTGCAAAGGAAAAATGCAAACGTCTTCAGTTTAAGCTTTTTCTTTTTAGAAGTCCTTGGAAGCACATTTGGCACGTCTAGCCCTTGACTCTGCTTCCTGATGTGGCCCACGGCTGGGAGGATGTTACTGAAGGCAGGAGAAAGGAAGCGGTGAAACAATACACTCCCAGCCCTAGAGCTTCTGTGTGCCCAGAAAATGGACCTTGAACTCATTACAGGTGACCGGATGGGACATGTAAAATAAAAGCTTTCTGTGC
>VXAV01009190.1:109062-151549 GCA_013399715.1 Alectura lathami | reverse complement strand
TTTTTGTGCTCCTGTATTTAAAAAAAAAAAAAAAAAAACACTACTTAGAAGTAGAAATAAGCCCTTCAGTAGCTTTCTGCTCCTTCCCGTCTCCCCATTAATAATGTCTCGATTCCAGTTAGCCTGCAGCTACTGCCGAATTGTATCTCAGCTCTCCTGGTCCCAGGTGGAAGGAATGCTCCTGCTCCTCCTGGCCAGCACCAAACATGAGGAGGGCTTCGGATGAAACCCACCTCAACACAAGTGCTGCAGCATGAAGTTCGGAAAGCAATGGGCGTTTCTGTACAAACACGCACCTGCGGGGAACAGACAAGCACCCCAGGAGACTGCTGTTATGGTGTGAGGGCAGGGAGACCATGCACAGAGGGTGTTTTGGTTTTACTGCTCAGAGGTTGGTTTTCAGAAGATGACAGTTATCTTGTCAAAGATGAAGTTACCACAACCTATAGACAACGGAGCAGAAGCACTTCAAAAATTGCCACCATTGCAATATTGAACTCCAATTCCAGGCTGCACAGTGAGATCTTTTTTTCCAGGCTCTGTAAAAATCACATAAAGAAGACAACATTTTCCTCTCACCAACATTCCAGCAAGCTAAGTAACATATTCACCTCATGAGGTGAAGAAACATCCTTTTTTCAACTCAATTTCCTCATCATCCCTTTATATTAACATATTTTTCCACATGACCAGGGCTCCAAGAACTGAAGCCTTCCACAACCCATGTTATCAATTCTCTTTTTGAGGAGCTCTTATACTGGACCTTCAATCTCAAAATCGTGAAATATCATACCAACTGACCAGATCCACCACTACTGCTATAAAGAAATTCCCAGAAATCAAGAGAATATTGTTTTATGGGTACCTGTTCTGTAGTAGACTGAGAAGCCAAAATACAGAAATACGGTCATAACATGACAAAAATGCACTGTGGAACAATTCCATAGAAAAGGTGACCTTAGAGGAAACGGTTGCCTTTTTTATGTGCTGATAACCAAAATCCAGGTGGTCAAAACGCCTAGTTAAGATACTCAGAACTTAGCAAAATACAGAACTTTTAACCTGACCTACAGCACAAGAGCTCTCTATCCCCCAGCATAAGAAATCCTGCAGAGGAGGCAGGAAATAAGCATGGCTGCACCAGGACCTGCTGATCAGACTGAAGGAAACATACAGGCAATGGAAGCAGGGATGTGTGGCCTGGAAAGAATACAGGGATGCCATCCGGATGTGTAGAGCTGGGAACAGGAAAGCCAAGGCACAGATGGAACAAAACTTGGCAAGGGACATGAAAAAAAAACAATATGGAATTCTATAGGTACACTGGACAGAAGAGAGAGGCCAAGGAGAGTGTACCCCGGCTAATAAATGAGAAGGGAGAACTGGCAACGACAGGCATGCAGAAGGCCGAAGTACTCAACAATTTCTCTGTCTGTCTTCACTGGCAGTCAGGCTTCCCACACCTGTCCCACCCCAGAACCTCTGGATGAGGGTCAGGGGAGTGAAATCCCTCCCACTGTAAGAGAAGAGCAAGTCTGAGATCACCTCATGAGACTGAACGTGTACAAGTTTGACCGTTGGACGAGATGTCCTTAGAGGTCTTTCCCAACCTTAATAGTTCTATGCCTTTGGGGCCAGATGACATGCACCCCAGGACCCTGAAGGAACTGGCTGATCTGGTTACCAGGCCACTCTACATCACATTTGAGAAGTCGTGGCTGTCTGGTGAAATCCCCAGTGACCGGAAAAGGGAAACATCACGCACATTTTTAAGAAAGAAAGACCCGGGGAACTACAGGCTGGTGAGCCTCACCTCTGTGCCTGATCACGGAGCAGATCCTCCTGGAAGCTAAGTTAAGGCACGTGTAAGGCAAGGAGGTCATCTGGGACTGCCAGCACAGCTTCAGCAAGGGCAGGTCGTGCCTGACCAATCTGGTGGCCTTCTATGATGGAGTGACAACATCGGTGTACCAAGGGAGGGCGACGGATGTCGTCTACCTGGACTTGTGCAAGGCCTTTGACATGGTCCCTCAACACATCCTTCTCTCTAAATTGGAGAGGCATGAATCTGAGGGATGATCTATTTGATGCATAAAGAACTGGTTGGACGGTCGCAGCCAGAGGGCTGTGACCCTGTCAACGGCTCCATGTCCAGGTGGAGGCTGGTCATGAGTGTTGTCCCCCAGGGGTCCGCCTTGGGACCAGTGCTCTTCAACATCTTTATGAATGACATAGTGAGATTGAGTGTACTTTGCTGATGACACCCAGCTGAGTGGTGCAGTTGATACCCCTGAAGGAAGGGATGCCATCCAGAGGGACCTGGACAGGCTGGAAAAGAGGGCCCATGGGACCCTATTAGGTTCAACAAGGCCAAATGCAAGGTGTTGCACTTTGGTCTGGGCAATCCCAGATACATGTACAGACTGGGAGAAGTCACCAAGAACAGCACTACAGAGAAAGACTTGGTAGTTCTGGTGGACGAGAGGCTTAACACAAGCCAGTAGAGTGCAATTGCAGCCCAGAAGACCAACTGTATCCTGGGCTGCATTAAAAGAGGGGTGGCAGCAGAGCAAGGGAGTGGAATGCCCCCCTCTGTTCTGACCTTGAGAGTCCCCACCTGCAGTTCTGTGTCCAGGCCTGGGACCCCCAGCACAAGAAAGACGTGGAGCTGCTGGAGCAGGTCCAGAGGAGGCCACGAGGATGCTCAGAGGCTGCTATGAAGAAAGGCTGAGGGAGCTGGCCTTGTTCAGCTTGAAGAAGAGAAGGCTCTGGAGAGACTTCACTGCAGCCTTCCAGTACCTAAAGGGAGCTTATAAACAGGAGGGAGAGAGATTTTTTACATGGCCAGTGTCAGGACAAGAGGGGATGGTTTTAAACTAAAAGAGGGGAAATTCAGATTAGATACCAGGAGGAAATTCTTCACTCAGAGGGTGGTGAGGCCCTGGCACAGGCCGCCCAGAGCAGCTGTGGGTGCCCCACCACTGGAGGTGCTCAAGGCCAGGCTGGGTGGGCCCTGGGCAGCCTGATGCAGTGGGTGGCAGCCAGCCCACGGCAGAGCGTTGGAACTGGATGGTCTTTAATGTTTCTTCCAACTCAAGCCATTCTGTGATTCTATGATCATAAAATGAGTTGGTTGTCTGGATGAAACCAAAATGTTACAATCAGGCACGTTATTTCTATTCTGAAGCTCCCATGTCTCAGCTGCAGTAGAGCAAACTATTTGCACAAGGCCTTATGTATCCAAACAGTAATGTACAAGCTATGGAAACAATTTTTCAGAAAATGTGCTTTGCTTTGTGTGTTCTTCATGCTGCTATACGCTGGAGGTGGGTATTGAGACAGCACATCATGGGTTTCACGACAAAACCTAGCAGAAGCTGCTGGAATTCTGGGAAAAGAGGCAAAGAAACTCATAAAACTCTAATTACGCCTTCAATAAGTCATCTTACTCAAGTCAGCATGAAGAGAGCAGTGCTTCAGTACTGCACAGCTGACAAGCCATTAATGCACAGAAGCAGCAGTGGAGATTTTAACAGTGGGTGGCTTTCAAAATTAGCTGCCAAGTGGATTTGACAGGTGTAAAACCCAGCTGCTCTTCCCTGCTATGACAAGAAAAACATCAAGTTGCTTGTAGATGGAAGTCTTCTGGAAAAGCTTTGCTGATCCTGGGCAGCCACCATTTGGATGGAGGACAAGCACCATGCTGACATCCTTCCCTTGCTGTACAGCCTCTCAACAGGTATGGGTCAAGAGACTTTTATTATTATTATTTTCATACATGGATGTGTGTGCATGTATTTGTACCTACACATAAAAACAGATATGATATGTAACATATACTTCTGTAATATGTGCAAGTTAACACTTAGATAAACTAGGAGTGACCAGACTGATGGAGATGCACAAGCATTCAGTCTTGCCCCAGATCGCACACTCCAGAAGCTGACTTACCAAATAACTGCGCTGAAACAGCCAACAGCATCCATGTGCCTACATTCTCTCACCACTACATCTGCAAAGTGGAGCTGATCCTTCTAGTTCAAAGCAGTTCAGATTATCTACAGAGCTACAAAGCCATTTATTTCTTTCAGCACTAATGGAATATTCTTTCTCATGAACACTATGAAAAACCAAAGACTAAGACTTCTCACCAATCCCAGAGGACGCAGCATGGCTTTTCACTTTTATGTCCGGTGAAGCAGCGGAACAGGCCAACACTGAAGCTGGAACGTGTGAGTGCAGTTCAGATATGCCTATGCTAACTTTGAGATGGCTGATTTGAGATTGCAACAGGAGCATGACTGTGGCAATACAGGTTTCAGCACCTGTGATAAAATCAATACAAGAAGGTAACCTGCACCGAGCTCCCTGCAGCTGTGACTGCTCTGTGGCTGCTACCTGAACTGCCCAGCTGAAAGACGGAACCTACTGAAACTTGATTTGTGTCAATTAAAAGAAATACATAAAAATTATCACCAGCATTTCACTGCTGTCTTTTGAACAGGTGCAAGTGACAGCAGCAGGTTCAGCTGGGAGTACCGCTTCACATTACAGCTGAAGGATGCTGAACAGTATCTCGCTATTTATTCTGTGTAATCCCTGGAGAACAAGAGAAATGCTGTACCAGCAGGAAGCAATCTGAAGTACAGAGACCTCCAGGATGCCGTGACATACCAAAGCAGCTTTCTCCAGAGGAGTTGCCAAAATGGCAGCTCCCAGGCCCATACGATCAGAGTAACTGGTGGCGCAGTTACCTTAAGGCTAACATCTAAAAAACTCCACACCATTTCATTTGGAGTTCTAGCACTTCTGCAAATGAATTTGGCATTAAAATCAGTTTTCTGCATTGAACTTGATTACAAAGAACAGTCTACATATTTTACATATGGAAGCATGCTTTTACAAAAGTAAATCCTCTCAAAAACTAGTCTCCATTATTTGGAAGTTCAAATTTAACAAGAATCAAGTAAAACAAAGATAAAAATAATTGAAGTACAAGCTTGCCATTAGGCAACACCTTAAGACAAAATCTTTGGAATAAGCATTTGTTTGCAGTAGCATGAAGTGAACAAGAAGTACAAGAGCCCCATACAAACCCTCCCTGCAGTGTGGCTTTCCACTCTGTCACTCTCTTCCAGAGTGGGAGGCTGCAGGACAACACCCTTATTTCACAACGGGGCGTCTGGGGAGACAGATTTCGTTTTGCTCTTCATCTGGGGCATGTCCTGGGAAGGTAATGGCCTCTGCTTAGAAGCCTGTGTGGACAGCATCGGCTCCCAGTAAGCAGCAGCTTAAAATACAGTCAGTGCCAAAGTGCACAGGCGGGATGTGGTACTGCTCGAGATGTTTATGTTCTGTGGGAATATTACAGTAACGCACTCGCCAGCAAAATAATCTTTGAACCATCTCCAAGTGCTGTTTCTGCATGTTACTGTCTTTCACAATGCAGCAAAAATCAGGTCACTTATGCTCTGCTGAGTCAGTTACTTTAATTTTCTCTTCCCCAAGGTCTAAACTGTCTTAAATCTCTCCTAAGAAGCTGACAGTTTTCAAGCACTTTCTCCTCTGTTGCATATATCCCTTCATAACCCCAGATTAGCAACGTACACAAGCACTGGATTTGGGATTCAGGGAATGGAAAAGCTGAAAAAAAATCTACTAGTAGCTTTCCGCCCCTCAAATTTGAATAAAACTCAAATTCTTCACAAGTTTTTAGGACTCTGGAGAGTGAGCCTTCTCTCTGCCTAGCTTTCCATACACACTGTAATCCCTTTTGTGAACTTATTTTTTCTTACTGCAAGAATACTTTGAATATCAGCTGAGGACGTCTGCAGTATCTATCAGTGCATTTTTCCTCGTGCAGAGGGAGGAGAAAAGGCTGCAGTGAAATCACTGAAAAAAGCAGGGGGCAAGTTGTCACATCTGCATGAACTCCTTACTTTGATGGGGAACACCCCAGTTCAGGAGACCACCATGTAAACACAAACTTACTAAAACCGTTAAAATTAGACCATCAAGACAAGAGAGAAAACAAATTCTTGAGAGACTGAAAAAAAAGCTGTAGTGCATCGTAGTATAAAAAGGAATGAACAAGGGACCTGTCCTGCTTTCCACCATCACGCCAAAAATAAAGAATTTTATTTGTCTCAACAACATCTGGAGGCTCTGTAGAAGGCGGCTGTTCAAACCGTACTTTTCTTCTTTCGAAACATGACACAAGTGCCAATGAACTGGCAGTTCATAAGCATTTGCTCCATAATCCGACACAATCAAGCCAGCTGAAGCAGACCACGATCGAGCGAAAGGATTCTGCATCTGACAGCCGGGGCAGCGAGGGAGGGGGAAAGGCTACTTGAGGTCAGCGCACGAGCCTGTCCTCCACACGTCCACTGACACCCCTAAGTTCTGCCACCAAGTACTCTAGAGCACAGTCGGCACATGAGCACATGGGCTCACCACACCTAGCCAGAATAAACGCATACTCTGCCACTTCACGAATCTCATTCTTCTGCAGGACGACCTCCCTGTTAGTGTGACATTCAGACTGAAGGCCTGGGTCCCACAGGTGCCACTGGCACTGCCTGCTGTAAACCAGCCGCAGGTTCTCACACTGCAGAACAGTTACTGAGTGCCTGAAGACCCACTCTTTGTCCCTGGTTTTGTTATACGCCTGGCTGAGGCTCTGTATTCCTGCAGAGCCCTGGACAGAGTCCCAGGAAAGATTGTTCTCAAGCCACTGGTTTAGCAATGACTTCACTTGTTCCAAGAAAAAGTCAGGCAAGCAGACACTTTTTTTTTTTTTTTTTTTTTTTTGGGTGGGCTGGGGAATTGAGTTACTCCTACAGCCATCCTCCCTTCAGCAATGAGCATATTCAGGATCTCCTCATTAAGCACATTTTTTAGTTTATATTAAAACAAATATATTTGTCAGAAATGTACCTCTGGAGGAGAACCAGTTCTTGCTGTACACCAGCCCTGAGACTGGGAGTGATACAGTTACTGTAGGACTTGGTGTTAGCAGAGATCATAGGGCAAACCTCTTGGTTTGACAAGGTAAGCACTGCAAAGCTAGTAAAGCACAGTCTCCATATTCAAACCGTTAGAGAATTAGTATGGATTCTTCTGATTTATTATACATGAACTTATCCTGAATTCAAAAGCAAACTCTGGAGACAATGCTGTTTTATTTATAGGTATAATGACAGGCACCACATACTTTATAAAACAAGCCATAACCCAGCAGAGCACACATGCACCCTGACCTACGCCTGTCTGCAGCCTTCCCAAGGTATCCAGCTCTGCCCCTACAGCTGAAGAGATGACTATTTCCACCCCCCATCCCTCTCACTTCTCATCATATTTGACTCAGCCAAATCATTGTCCTCTGGCTTCTACCCTGCAGAAGGCTGCCAGTTTCTTCCCAAAGGAAAACTGCCAAAAAAAAAAAAAGAATACTTTTCCTTCCCTTGTTCTACAATACTCTCTTCCTTTCTTGTTGTATGTGCAGAAGTTTCTCATGCGTTCTCCCATTCAATGCACTCGCTTTCCCTTACCTCCAATCGCAATCCTTTTCTATCCAACTTCTTGCATTCCCTTGGCTACTTTTCCTCAAAGTACAAACTTGCCATAGTCTATCCATCTTAAACTCATTTAACCTTAACTGCTTTTTGAATTACCCTTCTTCCCTTCTTTTCTCTCCAAGATGATGGAACAAGTCCCTTAAAATGGCTAAAATTTCTTTTATGTCTGTCCATAGACCTTCAGTGATAAACTTTGATTTCATCACGTTATGGCATTTTCAATACTTTTCCCGAAGTTACTTAACAAAGGAATTCAGTCTACATCTTCCTATTCCTTGAATATATAAAGTTGATGCTATGAAAAAAAAAAAAAAAACCTTCAATTCAATTTTCTACTTCGGTGTGCTCTCCTAGTCTACCACTTTACAGTTTATACTTGTCTACCACATTAACATTCTCTAAAAGTGACTCTAGTGTCTTCTCCCTTTCTCTCTCTCTACACTTCATTTTTAGATATTTTTATCTTCAGTTAGAGAGAGAATAATTAAATTCAAATTGACAGCTCACAGAAGCATCCTGTTTTGTCCGTATGAGCATCTTGGCTCCCCATTGTCACCCTGCCCACACACTCACTGCCTTCTCCCTTGTTGGCCGCTAAGGAGATACCATCACACTCTCAAGCCTTCAAACTGTACCACAGGCATGACTGTCTCTATCTGCATCATCCCAACAGCCAGACTATTTCTAAATCAGGGAGATTAGTTTATTCCCCCTAAAATACAGTATTCTTTTCCACCCACAGATCAAAAATTTTTCTCTCTCAATTGCTTCAAAGTTGTTTTCAGAGGAATTCAAAAGCAATTCTGCCTCATTTATCAAGTACCGGTAATTCTTGTGGCCCATCACTTTGAGCCTGTCACTTTCCTTTTATTGTATAATTTGTTTGTAGCTCCCCTTGTTTACGACCCCCTAAGCTGATGCCATCAATTTCCACACTTCATACAGGCTACTTCTCTTAATCCTTTAACATGGAAATACACTTCTCACTTCTACTGCCCACTTGCTACATTTTTAAAATCTGTACTTTTTTTTCCCATGCTACCCTGTTGGCTGAGAAGTTTTTTTCTGCATTGACATCTGTAGAACATCTCCATTAGTTATTTGCAAAAATTCCTTTCCCTATATTAATGCTGACATCACTTATCACTTTGTGCTTCTCTCTTTACCTGCACCGACCTTCATGTGTTATACTGCCTGTAAGCTCTCTAAGATAGGGATATCGTCTTTTCTTCCGTGGCTGTACAGTACCCAGCACAGCTGAGCATGGCTGAACTCAGAAATGCTGTGGTTAATGCTGCCTGCATTCTTGTAAAGCTATTTATGAGCCAGTGCCATTAGAGCTTCACTCGTGTGAGCATTTGCAGACCACGCAGCAAGCACACGCCTGTCCCGAGCTCCAGAGGCACCTCCCTGCTCTCACAGCCAGCGGGACAGCCAAAGAGTTCTCCGCTCTGTCCAGGAAAATCATCTCACAGGAAGGAAAAGCACTTGATTGCAGCATGAGTGTGCTGTGGCACTACACCACCTTTAACAGGCAATTTTTCACAGGTCAGTATTGTCAGCAGCCCTGACACAATGAAGTGTGTTGAGGCTTGAGTCCCACTGGTGGCATCTGCAGCAAATTTACCACCCTTGGAAGGAATGAGGCAGGAATCCTCCACAGCAAAAGGATAACCTAAGGGTGAAAGCAACTGAATTCAGGGGTGTATCTATCCCTGCCTCTGTTACAAAGTTTCTAAACAAGGAGAAAGAGGCTTAGCTCTTATTTCCTCACTTTATCAGCACCTGGCCCAGAACACAGCTGGTCAGCAGGAGCCCTGCTCCCAGTAACAGCCATACCACAAGCATCCAAAATGGGACATGTGGTGACCAAGTAGCACATTAGCCATTTGACCTGTGAAGTGAAGATGAAGTGTAACACGCCACTGAAAAATGAAAGAAACCAGTAATTGTGAAGTACATAGATACTACAGCAGGCCCTCAGAAAAGTCCACCAGAAATCACAGACCTTGTATCCTGCTCAAGGTTGAGCATCAAAGTAAATACAGAGCATGTTGATCAAAACAGCAAAACAAAATGTGATTAGCATCTAAATAAACAAGCATTTTCCATTTACTGTGTTTGATAAGGCAAAAATTCTGTAGAAAATGCTACATAAATATACTTAAGTATTGATTTGCTGCATATATAACTTTCTAAAACATGCGATATCACACCTGCACTGAGGACTTACCCTGAAAGCACAGCTACTCCCCTTGCTGTTTGGCAGTCAACATTTCTAACCACCTCTTCCACTGCCTTCCCATTTTTAACAAGTCTTGTGTTGACTTAGAAATGCCCCTTCACAGAGGTCACCCACTCCACTACACCAGTGTTCAGATAGTTTGGACACAAAGAATAGACTTACAGTGGCAATTAAGCACCATCCCTGTTCTCCACGTCCTTATGTGCTCAGTGCAGCCCTTGACAGGGAGCAGAGCTTTGGGAGGGCTCTACGGAAAGGATGTGCCCTGATCTGAATTAACGTTCTGTTACTGCAGTTCCCCATAAAGATGGGTTTTCTGGAACTGGGATGGATGAGCAGAGAGTTTGACTCAGAAAACAACTGTTAGAACATCTGCAAGCAGGCCAAGCACAAATGCTGCGAACTCGTCATCTTTACCATCTGTAAACTGTGACCTAACAAGTTGAGCCCCCACTTCAGATGATTTCAGGGTTTTTTTTTGAAATGTAAAAACAGGAGGTGGACTTTTTTCCAACCTTCCTTCTCAGTCCTATCAGCTACTTCAAGAGCTTTAATATTAAAGCAAGAATTAAAGAAAAAAATTGTAAGATGGAAGAAAAGTTTCTCTCTTCAGCTGGCTCACTCAAGTTTGGAAAAGCCTGTAGTGAGAGAAAGGTGCAAGTGAAACATGTTCACACATTAGCAAAGACATGCTTTTATCTTGCGGACAGGATCACCAGCTAAACTAGAAAACCTTCTAGAATGACACCTCTTCTAAGTCCAAGAAGCATCTCTGTATCCCAGAGGGTGAGATTAAAGGCATGTAAAATAACCAAGTATATAGATACTATACTCCAACTTACTAACAGATTTTAAAACACTCGTCTCCATCAGGGAGACATGGGTGGTTTCAGAAAGCAAGTGACATGACTCCCTAAAACTAGAAATTCATGTCCAACGGTATACTAAGATGAAACAGCAAATTTGCCTGTACAAGGGAGTATCTGAAAGAGAATGTACATACAAAACACTAGCTTGTTTTACAAGTTAATAGAATCATACAAGGTGAGTCAAGTAGGAATAGTAGGCAAAGGTAAATGCCATCCTAAACCATCTCTTCTATCAGCAAGCTTCCCTGAACAGCCTGCCTCACGACATTCAGAATGATGGTTCTGTCCACAGCTGCAGAGAAATAACCATGTGGTTCAGAAAGTCCTCAGAGAGGAGAACATGAAGGGAATGTTTCAATGAAGCACTCAGATACAGCTAACATCTGGAGAAAAAGAGTATCATCTAAATCCATGACAGATACAAATTTCTAAATTTCTGAAGTTACAGCTACTGAGCTCAACAATAAACAGATCTAAGACTTCCCTCCCTCACCATTTTGACAAATGAGGCAGAGCTCCCTTTTCACAGGACAGTCTGAGAGAAATCCTCCACAACTCTCTACAAATGAAAAACACCAATGATTCCAAAAGCCTCTGATCTATTTGGATCTTCTGAAGACTTCGGAAGTGCTACAAGTGTTTTGAAGAAAAAAAGGAGTATCTGTTTATTCCTCATCAGATCTACCTAAAGGTGTGTCAGAAACAAACACAGCCTCCCAGCAATTCTCTGAGCAGCTTTACATCTGAGCATCAATCCAGAAAGAGAAAGAGTCACAAGTATCACCTCATCAGCCGGGAAAGCAACTGTCACTTTACTCATCTTTGTTCAACTTTTTTCACCTTTCTCAACTTTGATCCAAAGTCTAGATACACTCAAATCCCACAAAGGTGTTAAAAGCTTAAGGGTTTATTTTTCACCTTAGTTTCAATCCTCCACAGGATTGAAAACTGTTGCTAGTAAGATAATATTTATAAGATACTTCGACCACGTAAAGTGCCATTAGTTTTATCATGCCACTCAGACCAGTTTTGCAGTGCTCTAAGTTGATTCAAACATGAGCATGAGTGACTTATCAACGTCATACCCACTCTTTCAACACAAACATGCTTTATTAGTATTTTCTTATCCTTTTCTCACCCTCCTCCTCCACACTCACCACTGTCCACCACCATCACCGCTAAAGTAAACTAGACAGTTTCCTAAGGAGGATAGTATTAAAGATTAAAATGTTTAATAAACAGGATTGCTTAAGTATCTTACCAATGCAGGCCATTGAATTTGCTTGATCTTTGATCCCTGAGTCTGGCTTGGGTCCTTTCTTTTCGCCCAGACCAGCTGGTACTCCACCAGGAAGGTTGCAAAATCTTCATAAACTTTTACCCATTCTCGCTTTTCCCATTCAAGGTCATCGAATTCCACATATACCTGGAGAAATTTAAAAACAGGAAAAGATGCACATTATTACATGAACACAGCATGTGCGCACCCACAACCACTTTTGAAAGCGTGTGTTTTAAAAAGTAACGTAAGAGCTTAATAACATCCCTTTCACTGTTATGGTATTGAAATGACAATTATATCAGCTCCTGCACCACAGAAGAAGATTTTCTTAGCAGAGCATGTGTGTTAAAGGGAGGAGAAGCACATCTGCCAGAACATCACTGTTAATGTTGGGTGTCTTATCCCATGAATGAAAGGTGTGACATTAATCTGGACTAGTACAATCCAACACATGCAGCTACTCACATATCAGGAAGTTTTGAGAATACTTCCTATTATCTGTTCAAACATTTTTCATACTTTAATTAATGCTAACTAATCAACCAAACAAAAAACACTCTTTCAAGTATTAAAAAAATAAAAAGCAGCCAGTTGGAACAGAACCAGAAAGGACACTGTAAGCCTGCTACGTGATTTCTCTGATTCTATTACCTTCTTTGGAAGAAGGGACAGGCAACTCGGAAAGAGTACAGGGATGTTACTAGGCTATGCAGGCAGAAAGTTAGAAAGGCAAAAGCACAGCAAGTACTTCATTTGACCACTGTTGTTATAGACAACAAAAAATGTTTTTAACAAGTATATAAACAGCAAAAGGAGGGCCAAGTAGAATCTCCATCCTTTACTGGATGCAGCAGGGAACGTTGCCACTGAGGATGAGGAAAAGGCAGAGGTACTCAATGTCTTCTTTAGTTCTGTCTTTAACAGTCAGACCAGTCATCCTCAAGATACTCAACCCCCTGGCCTGGAAGACAGGGATGGAGAGCAGAATAAACCCCCCACAATTCAGGAGGAAACAGTCAGGAACCTGCTACTCCACCCAGACTGTCACAAGTCCATGGGGCCGGATGGGATCCACCCAAGGGTGCTGAGGGAGCTGGTGGAAGAGCTTGCCAAGCTGCTTGCAAGCATTTATCAGCAGTCCTGGTCAACTGGGGGGGCCCCAGATAACTGCAAGCTTGCCAATGCAACGCCCATCTATAAGAAGGGTTGGAAGGATGATCCAGGCAACTACAGGCCTGTCAGCCTGACCCCGGTAGCAGGGAAAGTTATGGAGCAGATCATCCTGACTGCGATCACGCAGCATGTGCGGGATAGCCAGGGGATCAGGCCTAGCCAGCATGGGTTAAAGAAGGGCAGGTCCTGCTTGACCAACCTCATCTCCTTCTATGACCAGGTGTCCCGCCTGGTGGATGAGGGAAAGACTGTGGATACAGCCTGCCTAGACTTCAGTAAAGCCTTTGACACTGACTCCCACAGCATTCTCCTGGAGAAGCTGGCAGCCCATGGCTTGGACGGGCGTACTCTGCAATGGGTAAAAAACTGGCTGGATGGCCGGGCCCAGAGAGTGGAGTTGAATCCAGCTGGCAATCTGTTACGAGCAGGGTTCCCCAGAGGTCAGTGCTGGGGCCGGTTCTCTTCAGTATCTTTACTGATGATCTGGATGAAGGCATTGAATACACCCTCAGTAAACTTGTAGAGGACACCAAGCTAGGAGCAAGTGTTGATCTGCCTGGAGGAAGGAAAGCTCTACAGAGGGATCTGGACAGGCTAGATAGATGGGCTGAGGCTAACCGCATGAGGTCTAACAAGACCAAGTACCGGGTCCTGCACTTCGGTCACGATAACCCCATCGTGCAACGCTACAGGCTTGGGGCAGAGTGGTTGGAAAGCTGTGCAGAGGAAAAGGACCTGGGGGTGCTAGTTGACAGTCAGCAGAACATGAGCCAGCAGTGTGCCCAGGTGGCCAAGACAGCCAAGGACATCCCAGCTTGCATTAGAAATAGTGTGGCCAGAAGGACCAGGGAGGTGATTGTCCCCCTGTACTCGGCCCTGGTGAGGCCGCACCTCGAGTGCTGTGCTCAGTTGTGGGCCCCTCCCTACAAGAAGGACAATGGAGGCCCTGGAGTGTGTCCAGAGAAGGGCAACGGAGCTGGGGAGGGGCCTGGAGCACAAGTCTGGGGAGCAGCTGAGAGAACTGGGGCTGTTTGGTCTGGAGAAGAGGAAGCTCAGGGGAGACCTGATTGCTCTCTGCAACTGCCTGAAAGGGGGCTGTAGTGAGGTGGGGGTCAGGCTCTTCTCCCAGGTAACAGTGATAGGACGAGAGGTAACGGCCTCAAGCTGCTCCAGGGGAGGATCGAGTAACAGAATATCCCAAATTGGAAGGGATCCATAAGGATCATCAAGTCCAACTCCTGGCTGCACAAACACGTTCCAGGTTTAACTCAGTTACGCCTGATGTTCCAGAGTACATTTTGGCAATATAACAAGCTGTGTTCCTTTTTCTCAGAATTTTAAAGGGGAAATTTCTAATGCAGCATTGAATGTTCTTGCTGGGACAGGAGTTGTGCTGGGGAAATGCAGCTGCCTGAAGCATGAGAGCTGCAGTCACAACCGAGGACTGTGAGCCTGTGACACTATCAGTGCAGCCATGTGTGGCTCTGATGTGTTTTCACCAATTGCCACAGCCACTGTCGCAGGAAGCTGCTGATGGCAGGCTGGATGTTAGGAAAAACAACTTCTTTGAGAGAGCGGTCAGGCATTGGGACAAGCTGCCCAGGGAGGTGGTGAAGTCTCCCTCCCTAGAGGTGTTCAAGCACCGTGTAGATGTGGTACTTAGGAACATAATTTAGTGGGCATAATGGTGTTGGGCTGACGGTTGGACTAGATGATCTGAGAGGTCTTCTCCACACTTTATGATTCTATGATCAGCACCTAAAGCTCCACCAGCAGAAGCAGCTCAATGTCTTGCCCTTTCTATCCTTATGGGATCCCATGCCTTTTGGGTTTGAAAAAAGAAAGAAAGAAAGAAAGAAAGAAAGACCCATGCAACACCATACTTCTTATTTCCAGCTAGTTTGCATACATTTGATTTTGTGTCATCCTTGTCCTATACATTATACAGCTCTCCCAAACACATTATATTTCAAGATTACAAATTAAAATATAGATGCATCATTTTTTCTTCCAAATTATAAAAAGCGTTAGTGTATTTTACAATGCTAGTAAGAAGAAAGATGCAGTCCTATACAAACTGTCACTGCTTGTCACAAACTGGAGGACAAGCAAAGATGCTTTGCTGCTCTCCTGAATCTTGACTCTCAGTTACACCTGTGGCAGCTTCTGGAGTATCTTCCTCTGTCTCCCTCTGAGAACTCACATTGCTGTCACCAAAAAATTCTTGTATTTTTAACTTCAGTTAATTTTAGGCCTGCAACATACTTCCCTTGTCTAGACTGTCTGTCTCACACGTTCAAAATGCATACTATATAGTGCGCCTTCCCATCTTGTCCCTCCCCTTCTGTGTACACAACTGAAATTTACACCAAGCCTCTTCTCCCTCCCGTATCCAAATTCATCATCCCAGCCCCCCCCCCCCATAGACTCTCCTTTTTAACCCGCATCACTTCCATTCTATTCCTACACACCACCTTTCCTTCTGTAGCAGGTGACAATGGAGACTTACTGCAGTTACGTTCTTCTGTGGCAGCCCATTGTCACGTTCCCACTTCAATGCGCCCAGCTGTACAGAAGACAGAACTAGCTTCTGCTCCCCCTGCCCAGCTGCCCTCAGCATGCCCGTCAGCTCGTGGCTGCCCTCTGAAGCCTCCACAAAGCGGTCACACAATGCGCAGCCATGGCTCCCTGCTCTGACTCCTCCTCTCCCAGCCCTCGACCACACACTGCCACCTGGCCGCCCCTGTCATCGGGAATGCTGACTGTCACCAACATCACACTTGTGGCCAGCTGGCCTTTTCGCCTCCCATCTCACCCTACTTCTCATTTGACTCCTTGCCCAACCTTAAGCTCCAGGTCAAGGCAGAACGTGCACAGAGCAGCTGCCTGCACCAAGCACTGACCCTTCTGATCCCAAGAGCAGAGCTTCGCCGTCCCCTTGGCCATTTGCCTGCTGCCACTGCTCCAGAATCTCAACTACCCTGGCCGGTCACAGCCATCCCTCACTCGGCATCATTTTGCTCACCAGCACGCTGTCCTCCACCCTTTCACTCACACCAGCTGTTAGGAAACCACCGCTAGCCTCTGCAGGGGCATCCGTGTCAGCCCTACTGGAACACCTCCTACAGAAAAGAATCCTCTTCCTCAGTTGGTTCATTAACAAACCATTGCCTGTTACTCTAGCAGGCAAGTAGAAAGCAAGAGTAAAGCCTCAAAACTAAAAATTGTGCATTGACACCTATCATTAAAAGGTACATTTTTTAAAAAACTAACTGATCGAAATTGTGTTATGGAATAAATCACCAAGTCAGAGAATAGCAGTTTCACAATCAAAACAATAAACACGGTAACGCTCTAAAGCATTGGCAGAAAAACCTCTTATCTCAAATCATCTCAGCAACACTACCTCGTATTTGCAGCTGCACTGAATCCTTCTAAATAGAAATTTATGTTTGTAATTGAGCAAATGACAAAATTTGAAGACATTTCTCAGTGACAGCACAGTCAAAACCATTCCCTAAAGTACCACCTCCTAGGGTGCTCCTCATCCCTCCTGCTGCAAATCCCACTCAATTATTCTGGGCTGGTGAAACCATTTTATTTTAATACCTGGAAAGACATTTTGCTTTTATAGCCTATAATAAGGTGGGGGAGGCTGAGCACAAGACATGACACAGCAGCAAGTTTAAAAATAAGAGGCAAAGGCAATCGAGTTAGCAAATGTTTTTGAAAAACACAGATAAGCCGAAAACGGAGTTAGCAGTTGAAAAACAGCCCCACTAAAACATGCTCACTCTCCTAGCCACCAGCCAGAACTTGTGGATAACTGCACACAAACACTAGATTGCATCGCAAGTTCTGCACCCCACATAAACTGAAATCCGGTGCAACAGCAGTGGGAGTTACCGCCGAGCTATCTGTGAGGCTCCTGGCACCGCGTAATCAGATCTTCAAAGGCACAGTTCCAAGGGAAGCGGAGAAGGAGCGTGGCACAGAGCCAGCGTGCTCTGCCCCGGGCACCATATTCCTCCTCCAGCCCGAGGCGCACCCAGCCTTACTGGGAACTGCTCCTGCCAGCCTTCACCACACTCAGGTTCTGGTGCCAAGACTATTAACTAGCCCCAGCTTTTCAGAGTTCATCTCTGAAAGGCAGAAACAGTGCAGGGAAAACACAGAGCCCAACCCTTCACCTATTTTTTTTTTCCCCCTAGCGAACATGTGCTTAAACAGGAAAATGCATCACGAATTTTTGTGAGGCTCTGAAAACGGGCTTCCTCTTTCTCTGGACACTGCTCTGCCACACAGAGAAGTGCTGCGTGAGTTTATGGAAGGGAGTAAGGGGAATAAAAAGGGGAGAGAAGAACAAAAGCAATCCAGCAGCCTATGCCAAAGAAGTGAAACGCAGAGCCAAACTAAGAGCCACTAAGGAGTGTGAAGGCTCAAAATACTTCATCTGTCTTGCCTCACTGATGAAACTGCCTACAGCAAAAACCTCCCCAACATCTGCCTCCTTAAGAATGGATGATGATTTTGAGATTTTTCAGCCAAATTTTGCTTCCTTGCCTTGTCAGCTATACAGAAGTTTGTTTTGCCAGAGCAGCTCAAGCCTTCTCACCACGTATGCACTGACTCGCACAGAAAAGAAATTCCCACTGGGATGATATTATAGTTATAATTGGCACTAATGTGCTAATTTTGTAACTCACTATTTTCCAACAGGAAGCAGCATAAGCCCGTAGTAGGTTTTTCCAAGCAAAGCAAGACAATAAATTAATTTCCAACGGAGCCAGCCAAACAACTGCAACAAAATATTGCCATTCCAAAGCCAAAACACAACAATCACAGTGAAACTTTCGACATGCAGCACTGCGATCCAGACTCTTCCAGTCACTTCTGCTCCAAATAAACACGCCTGACCGAACAAGCCCTGAAGCCTTCTCAGCTATCAGGAAGGCCCCACCGCTGCCAGCCCACTCCCTGGGCAGCACAGCCCCTGCGGCACCCGCCAGCGGCCTGGCACAGCAGGGGCAGCTCCCCCGTGTCACAGCACAGTTGCTGGCTGCTCTGAGGACAGGTGTCAGTGGCACAACGGCTGACTTCACGTTGCGTGGGGCATAGCAAGAGCTCCAGGCAGCACGGCTACTAATACCACTAAAGCGTTGCTTCATTAGGTCGAAGTGTTCTCTATCAACGAGCAAACAGAGTGCTTTAGAACATGTATTTACTAAGCTTCTATCCCAATGTGCTAAAATGATTCATTTTAGCTGATCTGCATTCAACAGAATGCACGTTCTGTTTTCTGACCTAAGTGACGGCAGACACACAGTCACCACGCTGCTAGTGCTGTACTCAGGCCTGTACTGTTCCCTGTTTCTCACCGAGGGTCTGTTAGCAAAACATTTATGCCTTGCACAACCAAGCAGTCTTTTTTTAATATGCACTTAGTAAGGCAAACAAAACATTTCTCCTTTTGTACCACACTCAGTAGCCTTTCATCAACACAAATTTGGCTACTGGCTTCAGGGTGAGTCCCAGGGCCCATTTCTGAAGTAAAAGAAGGAATATTACACTACGTAAAACTGTATTGTGTTACTGTTAAAATGTAAAACCTAGGTGTGAGAAGTCACCTATGGAATTCAAGTCTTATGTACACAACTTAGAAGATATGCCTGAAAGTCCTGGCATGTAGTCGAGCACCAAAGACCAGCTGCCAGGCAGCCTGCTTTCCAACCCTGTGATGTCAACCACAAACACAAAACGCTGGCCTTGTGTGTAATTTCGCAGAGGTTTACTCAAACACAAGCTAAGTTCAAAATAACTGTGTTTCAACAGCAATAAAAAGTCTCTTACTTTTTACAAAGAACTTTTTACACATGGTACCACCCAAAAGAAAATTTCTGTTGGATGCCTCCAACTTGCAGACGGTAACTAAGAGAAACAGAGAACGCACGGTGGGATGTCAGGACAGAATTCCCACACCAGCAGATTAAAAAGCAAGCCCAGAATAGGACTTCCCTCCCCACATCCTCCAGCACCAGCTGTAGGCTGCAACTCTAGGCGTGTACATGTAATGGGATTTTTAACACTGGCCATGGCTGGCCCAGTGACCAGGCTGCACGAGCTCCCCGTTTAGCACGGAGCTGGGCACCCCAAGGCGGGCACCGGGGCGTGGTGGAGAGTGGCAGGGGCACAGCCAGAGGCACGAGCTGCACGCAGCTCCGACCTTCTGCTGGGCCACAGCGGTTCTCTGCGACATTTCATGGAGTTGAAAATTAGAACCAAGTAGATCAGGCTCTGAGAAATGGCTCCACCTACGTATTGAAATGGATGCGATGGCCAAATACCTAGCTGGTATGAACTACAGCTACTAGTGAGCACACAGGGAACCGAGCCAGTCAGACTGTTTTTGTAAAACTTAATCTTCCCATCCTGTTTCCAATACCCTTGCCTTCTCAGGTTTTTACAGATTGTTTCTTTGATGGAAGCAGCATTACCCAGCAGCCAAGCCTTTCTAAATATATCTTTAACTAATCAAATGCAATCAAAGCACAATTTACTATAAAGCAAAACAGCTTAACGCAGTAAAATTATTACTGTGTTACACAAGTGCTACCCATTTCCGCATGGAAAAGCAATGAAATAGCAACCAAAGACAGCAGAAGGGTTTTGTCTTTATTAAAGGAGCTTGCAATATGGCTATATACTACCAAAACATCCCCAATCCTTCCCATACGCATTACAATTTTCATAGTCATTTCACATGAAAAGAACTCCAAGTACCATCATATTCCTTTGCTTTATACAGTGAAATGCTATACATTTGCATTTCACAAACTCTACACACAAAACAGTGCACAAAAATAGATGAGTATTTGAAAACATATTGGCTTAAGTCCACACAGCCTAAGAACACCCTAAACAGATGTTGGAACGGTGGCAATGGATTGGTTTCAAACCACCAAATTCTTCAGGATTATAAGACGAGTTTTAGTGCCTCTATGTATTCTTAAAAAGACCCAGGATTATAAGTTTTACTGCAAATCTGGAATAAATTTTCTCTTAAGCATAAACATTTCACTTGTACTTGCAAAGTACTTACTTTCAACCGACAGAGCAATACTAAATGTGCTGTGTATTTCCAGCTGGGGTGAGTGGACACCCACAACGCCACAGCAAGCCTTTAGAATAACTGAAAAATTTCCCAATAAAGTTGGCATGCATTTATTAATTATACTTCTACAATTCTTCCACATTTAAGGAGCATTATAGTTTGTCTCCAAAATGCAAGACTTCTGCATTAACTCAATCACCAGGAAAAAGCTGCACAGCAGAAGCCACGTTTTGCAGAAAAGAACATGGAAAACTTCTTCAGAGATGGGACAAAGTATTTACAGTGCTTGTTATTCTATACTCTTGCACCACTTGAAGAAAAAAGCATGAAATGCTTTGGACAAATATTCAGATTTGCACATCCATCTGATTATTTGTGGAGCTTGTAAGTAACAGAAACTAAATGTCAGGTTTTTGCCCCATGAATCCAAGGATTTTAGCACACATTTTATTGTAAATGCAGAGACGACATCCTGCTATTCGTTTACTTTTTGAGACAAAGATAGCATCGTTTGAGATGTGCTATGGAAGCAAAAGGGACAACAACCCAAAGCTGAAGCCCCCTTGGACATACCCTGCTACCATGGTACATCATACCAGTTATTCTGAAGACCTTCATTCCTTCTTCATTCGAAGGAGGATAATACAGGTGTGTTATCCCAGAGGCAGTTCCCAGTTACAACACCCAGGAAGCTGAAGGGTACAAAGAAGGGACTACATCGCTGTCTATGGGGTACTGAGCCTTTGTTCTTTCTCCTCGTTAGCAGGGGTCTGTCCTGCAGGAATGGACCCAACAGCCCAGAATGAAAGGTTGCCCCCTGCTCTTGCCACCTGGAGGAAGGAGGGTGCAGGGCACAAGTGCACACTGCAGGACCATCTGTTCAACATTTATTAGGGAGGGGAAAAAAAAAAGGGAACCTAAATCCCTCCCTTGAGAGAGGCACACTCAAGCTGAGGTCATACGTCAACTGCGACGGCAGCTCAACACACTTCATACACAGAAGAACAAGACAGACAACCCTAATCTCTTCTACAGGCCTCTAAAGAAACCAGAGGTATGTCTTCTAGCAAGCCCACATCAAATATATGCCATATGCAGGAGGAAACAGGGCCAGATGTAGCAAAGAGTTCATGCTTCAGTGAACACGAATTTTCAGGGTAGCTTCCTTACATCAAGCTTTAAAACATGAAAATCCTACAGGAAGACATTTAAATAAACATTAAATTCAAGCACATAGTCTCAAGATATTCTATGGGGCAATAATAAGCATAGAAATGATCAATGTATACAACTTAGAGGACATTCTGAAATCCTAATTTTGCCTTCCACAAAATGTATGCCTGAACATTGATAATGAAGTAGCTTTTACAGAAAAGATGCAGATAAAAATGGTTGCAAAACTGAAAAAAATACCAGCAGTGTTGCAACAACGTGCTGCAGTCTGTAGCCTGGATTGCTAAGCAACCAGCATATCGTGTAGAGTATCAAGTAAGACTGCAGGGACAATAAAAGAAGAAAAACGCATCCTACTCAGATGCCTCAATACGATCTTTGAAAAATAATCAAAGCCATTTAAAAACACAGGTGAGTCTTTCATGCATCATTTTAAAATATATATTCCACACAGAAAGCTGAAAAAAGAAAATATTAACTACATTGAATTGAAAGAAAAAGTATTTCTTATATGCTATTCAGTTTAAAATGAGTTTCTCCAAAAAGCTTGTCTCTCAAAGGCAATCCACAAGAAGGCAAAGTTCTATGTAAAAAGTGTTTGAAACATTGAGGTACTTAAAACATTTGACAAACTGAGGTACTTAAAATATTTGACATACTTATTTTGCAAACCTTTTCTCCAAATTCAATGGCAAAGTGAAACAACATGCAAACCAAACATTATATCATGACCGTTCTGGGCTTACAAATATACCTAAGCCAAGTAGTATTGCTTTCAAAAAGCTTTAGATGCCAAAACGTACAGTGAATTACTCATCTGAAACGAGGAATAAAAACGGTATTAAAATGTTAAGAATGCATTAACTATTAAATCATAGCAGCACCTAGTTAAATACACACACCAACACAAAAATTTCCTGGTCCTCCAGGCTTGGAAAGAAAGTCTTCCAAATTCTTTGCCATCACACAGTGAAGGACGGAGCTGAGACCCACTTGAAGCACTGATTGCAGCTCCTTGTTAAAAGCTGTCAGTGCAGTAAAAGCAACAGGTTGCTTCCCAGCTACAACTCCTGGGTTGCTGCTGCTCCCTCGCCAGGAGCCCGTAGCCCTCTCGAGGCAGCAGCCATGCAGGGCTGGCTGGAAAGCTGCACAGGGAAATTGCAGCCTCAGGCCTGGGATAGCCGAGGGAGAGGTAAAGCCAGGAACGCCGGCAGGACATCAGCACAGCTTTAGCACAGTGAAAGGCAGCACCAGAGAGCTGGGCAGCAGGCCTTGGTTGTACCACAGACACCTTCCCAAGGCCCAGCCGCAACCACCTGCAGGAACGTGATCAGACAGCCTTGCAGAACTCACTGCTGGTCTGCAGTCAGCCTACAGGAGCTATGAGTTATGCAGGAGTAGTCAGGAAACAAAGACAAAAACAATCAACTAGAAAGAAAAGTATATCGTATTTTATATGTATAAATGATTTTCAGCCACAAAATTGTGATTTTCTGTGTTCTGACGACAATGCGGTATTTGCTGTTACAGTCAAGACGAGCAACCTCGAGCAATAAGTCAACCAAATGATTTTCATCAAGTAGATTTTTTTCTCCCCTGAATAAAATTCTACAGAAGTATCAAGACAAGAATCCTGCAAGGTGAAAGCAACACGGTTAAATATTTATCTACTTAATTGATTATCTGTTAAAATGTTGGAAGATATTTCCCTGAAGTTTATTCCTTCATAAATGGACTAGAAATATTTGAGTAGGAAGGCTAATGTACTATATTCATAGACTCATTTGAATTGGAAGGGAATATTAACTCATATAAAGCCTAATCTTTTACCAGGGAAGTACTATCTACCCTCTGCCTTGACAGTAACTTGCTGTCTCCTTTCTTCTGTGTAGAGGGCTACTCAGAACCCCAGTCTGCAAGCTGTTTCTCCAAGTCTGTTGCCTAAATCAGGTCTAAGCTGCATAATAAAGACAACAAATAATTTCTAAGCTCTTCCTAGCTAGGAGCCGGACATTTTACTTGTGTGTTGTGTTTGATTTTTTCATTCTGGAAATTTTAATCCTCTCCTGCTTGAAGCCTCCCCTTGGGTTCTCTGTCAGCATTCTGCGCTACCTCGCTGCAGAGTTCCTCCTTGGCTGCTTTAGTCACAGCCTGCTTCTCGCTACCTCTCCAGCCTCTGGGTTTCAATCTCCTCTAAGTCATCCTTCAAAACCACATCTCTATGTTACGGTGTTGACCTCTGTCTACTCCTTTGTACCAGAGGCATCACTCATACAAACTAAATGCTCATACAGCCTTCTGATGCACCTAAAAGCTTGAAGACACCTGCCAGCAATCGATTCATACCCCAAACTTGCCGAAGCCTACTTCTCCTCTATGCATTAACTGCAGCATAAAAGAAGGAAAATAAACTCCACACTAACTGGCTTGATGCTTTTTCAAAGGAGTAAGATCTTTCAGGTGTGTGTTTTTCCTTTATTCTTCTGTTTGACATTGAATTCAAAGGCTAGATTTTCCACAGAGAACTGGGTGACTACAGCTCCTATTACACCAGCACATAAAGGTCCACAAACTAGGACAAAGGTTCATTCTCCCTCCAAACTGAGCTACCTCCAGTGGAGATTAAGACCGTGGCTGGCAGCACAAGACATCAGGAAACATCCTGCGAAAATTCAGCACCATTTTGGGAGCAGAACGAGGCGCAGAACCACAGGCTCCTCCTTTTCCTAGTGTCTTAACCCAACTACTCAACCCCTTTGCCATAACCGCCACTGCTCAGTTACAGATGCCTGAAATTTGATATTTGATCAGATATCTGAACAATACATTACAACTCTGTAGACCGTATTGAAACTGACAAGAAATACAGCAGTACCACAAGGCAGTGAGGCAATCCGCTTCTCCATCTCACAATCCTAAAGAGATGTTTTACATCAGAATGAGGACTGGCATTTTACATCAGTAATGCACACAGACTGTTTGGTCCTGGCTTCACCAAATACCTATCCCTTGTCCACTGATTAGAAGACTGTTGAAATCCACCTGTTTTAACAAACATTAGAGATTCAGATTTGAACTGGGAGTTTCTGCAGTGAGCTCATGACACAGACCACATCAATTACTGCTTCAGTACCCCTACTGTAAAGCAGAAATGGAATCATTTCAACCCAGTTTTACCTGTTTAGGCAACAAAAGCTTTGGGAACTGACATGTTTACATGATACCAAAGGTAACGTAGACACGATGTCAGTGGGCTTGCAGGTGCTACTGAGGTGCTGCAATACAGATCACCTTGGATCACAGAAGTAGAGGCTAGCTTCTCTGAACAGCTGCCCGCTGTCACTGCTGCTGCTAAGGTCACAGCGCAGGAAGGACAACTTCAGCTGTACAGATTTCTTGATGCCTATCAGCTTCAGTAACACAGGGGTGGAAAATACTTCTTCAGGTTACAGAAACTGTTCATGAGACGCACAAAAACCACTCTCAACGTTTGTCTGCCAGTGTTTTTCAGAAGATACACTTCTGCACTCTGATCTTTTCTTTTGTCCTGCAAGTAAATTTCTCAGCTATGTGGGCAAGAAGGTTTAACCTTTTAGAGGCTAATTCTTAAGCAAGCATTAACCAAACTGTTACCACAAACGGAAGTGTTCATAGTTTTTACCTTAACTGTATTAAAAAATCAGAGTATCATAACATACCTTACCTTAGAATTAGAAAGTGTCCAAGAAATGTCAAACGTACTACAGCTCAAAAAAAGAGTGAAGAAAATGTTACATTATGGATTTTCTGCTCTCCTAGTGATTTTTTGAAAAGATCTTATTACGGCAGAACAATAGATCCATTGATAACATCAAGAGAACAATAAATCCAGTGGATAGCACTTAGCTTTTAACACTTAAGACCACAAGTGAAGATATAAGAACAGAACACTAGAAAGGAACATGCATGGAAAGCTGCTTAATGAATCAAACGAATAACCTTAATTACTCCATTAGCTATCTCTAGCTCTTTGACTCATGAAAAACTTCAATAGGCACCCCCTATAACAACAGTAGGGAAAATATTTTCAAGTAACTGGTGTTTTAAAGATGCCAAAGTGAAAAGAGTTTGTTTACGCACAACGGTTTAACAAGCTGTAACAGTAAGAGCTCTGCCTGCAACTTTAAAAAAAAGTTCCCCCTGCAATTCAGGCTGCTTGCTAAAGAGAACAGAAAAGCATTAATTCAGAACTGCACATAATTTGCTCACCATCTGTGCAAGTTTCTGGAAAAAAAAAATAGCTTTTCTGTACGTCCAAGACAGCTTCTAAAAGCTAGAAATGACACATACGATAGATTACCTACGGCATTGACTCTGATCATTATGAAATTTAAGTAAATCCTTTACAGAACTGCACAATAAAACGTGAAGCCTAACATACAAATGTACAGACAGGTGTTTTTCATCTCTCCCCTTTCTCCTTCATCTCCACAGTAACATCTCATTGGCTTACAACCTAGTTTTATGTACCTCTTGACTCAACCTCTGCTATATGCAGAAAATGCACAACTTCCTCTAAAGTTTTAGTACTCATTCTGCATTTGCAGGGCTTTTTTTTTTTTTTTCTTCTTTTGAAGCTTCCTTGTAATTCTGATAATCACTTCAGAATAATACTTAAATTTTAATCAGAATCTTATCAGAAAAGTATCATCATCAGCAAGTTTTTGTTTGTCACAAGTATTAATGCACCTTGCAGCTCCTTCAGGTTTTCGAAATGGTTAAACAACCTTCCCTTCAGGAAAATGTACACACTGTAAGAAGATACTTTTGACTGAAGGAGTCACCAGCTGTAGAAACCTTAGTGGAGTAAGATAACAGAAATATTTACCAGTAACAATAAAGACGTGAAGCTGTTTTCAAACTATATCAGGGAATCATCCCTGAGGTGTCTACCTTGCTTTACCAAACACCTTCTGCCTCACTCTGTAAGCTTCTTAAAACTGATGTTACTTCTAACCATTAGTCGTCACTTCCTTCAGACTGTATCTGTACCTCATGCTCCAGCACACCTCCTGCGGGTGAGAAAGGAACGACTTTTACTCATGCAAAATTTCACCTAAGCATCCAAAACAAAAATCTAAGTCAGATGTCCTTCTTCTGTCAAACATAATAATGGTGTGTTACATGATAAATATTTTTGAAAGTCATGTTCATTACTGGCTTTCTCACGCTTTGATAGACCTGTTTCACTGTGATACCAGCACCTCACATACCAAAATCTGTAAGAGCATTAAGCATAGCCAAGGCCTGCAATCACTCACAGACAATTATGCACTCCAGTATTTTTATTCATTGTGTGTATAAAAACTAATGGCATTGAAAAAAAAAAAAGGCCACGTTTTCCTCCCATGCATTTCACTTCCCACAAAACCAGTAAGGCCAAGCTGCCTCACCCCCCAGTCTCTGCACTGGGGGGAAGTGGGGGAGGAGGGAATGCACAGCTACAACCCATTCCTAAATCCGCCTTAGGGTGGGAAGGAGGTCACTGATGAAGCAGCCAGACAACAGACACAAACATTAACCCATTCAGGGAATGGCCACAGTTGCCACCTCATGACCTCATCAGGCGATAAGGGCTGGATAAACAACATTCAGAACTAACATTAAAAGCTCTAAACACATGGAACTTCTCTATAGCTTTGCCTTGAAAAAGTGATCAGAATACCGCATGTATCAAAAAAAACAAACAAACAAAAAAAAAAAAAAAAACCACCTTAATATGGTTTGGTACATAGGTTATTAGACACCAAATCCAGCTGCCAAAGAATTTTGGCACAAATTCGTGGGAATCATAAAGAAACATACCTGACAAGTTCTGTAACACTGGAAAAATTAAGTGTTCTGGAGTACTCAGAGTAAAGGGCAAAGACTTCCAGGCTTCCTAACATGTGTGGCTTCTCTTACCATCACACCCCTTTCTTTCTACCTTTGATTTAAAAAACCGAAACACATACATTCACAGGATACACTTTCTCCAAGAGTCCACAATGGCCAAACCGGTTGTTCAACTCCCCACCCCCAAAAAGCACACAAGCATGCAAGTTATCTAACGCCAAGACAAGGCAGACCCTTTTGCAACTACTTGATTTCAAAATTTAAACCTACAAATAGGCAAACTGCTCACGGCAGTTTTTTCATATTACACCCCTAATTCTTTAAATAAGTCATCTTCCCACATGTAACACACTGAAAAACAATTGTAAAGCTCTGAGGAAAGCCAGCACCTGCAGGAAAGGGTTTTATCTGGCAACTGCTGGCGTTGTTGAGTTATTCATCACATAAATCTCTTATTAAGTCCCACCTCTTCCCTGTACTTCTAACTGTTGGAGTTTGAGAAAACAGACCTCGTTTCATGCTGAACTCCCACCACCACACAGCTGAATCTCCTACACTGCTTAGAATGCAGTTCGTGAGAGCAGGCTTCACATGGAGTCATGCAACATCCTGTTCCGAGCCAAACGCTCCAGATGGGATATGTTTCACTGCTGCCTCCCCCTCCCCAGCCCGTTTCAGCTTGTTCTTTTTTCTTTGAAAGCATTTATCCCAACTTGATGCTCTAACAGCATGCTAAAACTGACCTTTTAAGTAAAGTACCGGCGAAACAAAACTTAAAACCTAAATGCCTTTTACTACAAAAAAAAAAAAAAAAAAAACTTAAATCATCAAGCTGTTTTTATCAGCTAATCAATTATCAAAACCACATATGTAAGAAAACAAATTACTTGACGCAGCTCAGGAAAATCTGCCTTGCCTCAGAAAGATTGCTACTCATGTGAAAGCTTAACACTGTCACGCATGTTGCTAATCTAATGGAGGTTCTCATCGCCATAACAAGGGAAAAACTGTCTCGTCTGCCGATCACTGGGAGTGCTGGCAACTTCTCAAACATCTGCTAAAGGTCAGATTTCCCCTGCATGGAACCAATCAATGAAGCTACACAGCACTCCCAGTGCCATTGGGAGAGTCAAACAAAGACCACTGTTTTACATAAGCAAAGAAACTCAGCCCGAAATCCTCCAAACACTGCTAGCAAAGTCTTCTCTTCTGTCGCCACACAGCCCTCATCTACCTGGCAAGGACTGCAGATTTTTTCTAGTATTGCTTTTTATAGCAGAAACAAGTTACTTCGTGCTTTTTTTTTTTTTCCCTGCATTAAGTAGTGCACAGCTCATATCACATACACACAAACAGTACAGAAGAAAAAAATGCACATCTACTTCCATAACAGCAATGTTTTTTATTTCTTTAAATGTTGATCATCATATAAACAAAACAGCTTAGAAAACTGAATACTGACACACATTTGGTGCTTTTGTTTCACATCAGAGGCTTCAAAAAAAAAAAAAAAAAACCACTCCTGCTCAATTCTAAAAACAGATCTGAGAGTTAAAAACCAGCCTGAGATCATAAAACTCTGCCCTAAAATCCTTACTAAGCAACCTCAGAAATATAATCCCAGCATCCTAGCAGATTAGGGAATTGTTGGCCCCTGCTAAAAACAGCATGCTCCATATTTCAGCAGCTTATCACATGCCGTAAGAGCATATGCATAAGAAATAAATGATCGATTCCAGTGCTGCTGAAAAGCTGAGCTTGTTCTATTTTTACAGATAAAGCATTATTTTATGTATGGATAATCCGGCACTGATTTACAAGGGAAGCCTTCCACACACTGGATAGGAGGGCCAAAAACAAAACACTGATGGAACTTCAGAATTTTATTTTAATTCTTATGTACACTGCTAAGTGATCTTCACATTATAATTTTACACTTTGGAAAAAAAAAAAAAAAAAGAAAAGAAAAGAAAATCCATTTTAGCTTCAGAGCAAACACAGATAAAAGAAGGTGAGCCTCCACTCACAAAGCCACCAGGACGGCCCACCTGCACCAGCTGTCTCCCACAGCTACCCTCACCCAACCATCCCTCCATTCAAGAGGAGCCAAGGAACTGAACAAACATGTGTATGAGATGCTTCAGGGAAGAACCTACAGCCAATGAAGGTTTTCATCGTTCCTCATGCTTCTTCCAGCACTTTCTTTGAAGTGTTTGGAAGCAGCAGATTGCCCATAAGGGAAGGAGTGTAACAGCACACGCTCGGCAGCAACTGAGCGTAAGGATCACGGATCAATAGCATCCTATAACCATGATGGCTTGCAGAAATTGGGTTCATTTGCGTTCTAACATTAACAACCACATTCACGTATTTGGTTGTGGTTTCCATTTAATCCAATTTCATTCTTCAGAAGCAGCCTGGCCAGATGGGAGTACAGCCAACACAAGAGCCTAGATCACATCAGCCCATTGCCACATGTACAAGTGGGAGAGCGCGGGTCTGCTATCCCTGCCGCACACACCTGGGCTGACGGGAACTTGACAGGATGCATAACCAGCTCCCAGTACTGACACCCACCTGCATGGGGAAGGGTCAGCAAAAATGACTTTGGAGAAAGATAGCAAACTGGGTTCATTGTCAGTACCCGTAGCACCACACCTACCTGAGAGAGGTTTTAAGACGTTTGTGCCAGTTTCCAGAGGGTTTTGGCTGAAATCACACTAACCCCCCAAAGCAGTGAGTTAGCACAGCCAGTGTCTGTGCTGCCCGACCAACGCAAACAGCACACACAGCACACTTAGGCTTCCCTCACTGATGTCGTGCACGGCTCAAATCCCTGCCAACAAATGAAGATGAGATGCTAGAAGTGAGCTGGAGGATCTGCAATGACCAGTTTTATGAGCGCAGGCTGAGTGCCAAAGCACTGCTTTGAGCTCTGTGTTACCGCAACTATAACAGCTCCCAGCCAGTTCCACTGCGCCCACACCATGCTGCAAAGCACACCCAGCTGCCTGCTGTGCTCCACTGGGGCGCTCGGAGAAGCTGTTGCTGAACTCACTGGTAAGTGACACCCTCACTCTGGTGCGGAGCCACCTGGTACTAGCAAAGGACTAGAGGGTTAGCTGTCAAGTAGAGGGAAGAGAGAAAGAGCTGCCTAAATGTTGCCTCTAAGTAGCTGTATGGAGGATGACAGATCTAAGGAAAGCACGAACAGATCACCATCAGGTAGACATTATCCCACCTTCAACAGCAGGGAAGAAGTTCATCACTCAAGCTTAAGATTCAAAGCTTCTAGTGATGCATTACTGAAGTTATCCCCTACAGAATTACAGATTTACTCACTGCATACTGATTTTTTTAAAAGAATTCTTCTAAGTTCCCTAGTTCAAAGGATGCAAGATCTTCTTTAAAAATGGAGCTACCAGAATTATTACCCAAATCACCTCCATGCATTTAATAACTGTATGAACATTTAAGACTAATATCTTACAGTTTATGGAATGCCACAGAGAATCCGCGAAAATAAATCTGGATTTAGCAGCAATGTTGTCCCATGGCTCTTCAGAGGATGAAGAATGGTGTTCTCCAGAGAAACTCCCAGAACAACGGCCCTTCTTCCACAACAGCTGCCATTTACAGTCTCACAGGGACTGCTGCCACAGGCTGCCTCTCAGCAAAGAGAAGCTGTTACCTCGCCTTTGTCCTTCCTCAGTCATCACCTACAGCCCCACGGGTTGGAAGCTGCTCTCCCCTGAGGGCAACTGGCTTCAGTCCCAGTAGGGAGAACAGGAGGCACAGGGTGGCCATCTTCTCTCAGGCAGTGGTGGCTCAGTCCCAGAGAGATGGGAAGTGACGGGAAACGTGCTTTTAAGCATCTTAAAACTCATGCATCTGAATTAGCCAACAAGAAGGGTAAATGGAAGGAGGAAGCATACTTATCTGAAGCATGAGGGGAAAAAAAAAAAAAAAAAAAAAATCCAGAGTACAGAAAACATCAAGAACAAAAATAAACCGCGGGTCCTGTTGCCCTGAGTCATTGAGGCAAAACAGCTGTAAATCTGCCTCTGCTGGCCTTGCACTATCCAGTTCCTCTGTGATTCCAGGACACACAAAGCAGCTATCACATGTCAGCCAGCCTGCCCCTCTGGACTGCTGAAAGTCTGCTTTATTTAACATGGATCCACTTTTCAGAGATTTTCTTTTGTGCGAGCTAGGTGCAAACACTGCCCACACGGAGCCTGAAAGATGGATCAAGCCAAAGAAACAGCCAGAAGAGAACTACACACAGACTGAGTCACACCAACAGAGAATCAAAGGACGCATTCTACTAGAGGGAGATTGGGGGTTGGGGGGGGACACGACTCAGAAATAAAAACCCTAAGTTGAAAAGAAGTTATTAATTACGTGTACCATAATTATCTGTATAGTCAGGTAAATGTAGGCTTTAACAAAACTTTAACACGAGACAAATTCCATTTTCCCTGAATTTCACTAAAAAAAAAAAAAAAAAAAAAAAAAGCTATACCACAGCCTTTGTTTAAAGTACTGATCTGAAATATATGGTCTTACTGTCCCAGTTGTTTGGGTGATGATTATATTCTCCCCCATTCTAAATTACTGATCAAATTCTCTACCTTAACTTAGGAGCTCTTACATTTTGCTGCCATGCATTAGAATTATACAGTGTGGCAGGTGGGATTATTCAGCTGAGCTGATAGCATTACCATCTCCTGACGTTTAAGTGCTTTATTTTGCAACCTTTATCTTTAATTACGTTTTGCACTGGAATAACACAGAATAAAAGACAATATGAAATGGTATAAATGATCCTCTTAACTAGAGCTGCCAAGATGCTTTTATTTCAGAGAAGCCTGCAGGTTTTTTGCTCTTTAGTTTCATACTTTTTCCAACATTTTGAAAAGCATGCTAGACAGACAGATAATTCAATGGCTTTTGTTTCCATAAATATCCCTGTATCTTCTTCCATGTAGTGCCTGCGATACTCCCCCTTGCAAGGGTGTGAACTGTCTGTCATAAGAAAGTTTAACTGAAGTATCAAAAATGAAGTCAACTTAGAAAGTGTAACTATACAGTAATCCATGAGCATACAGGTAGTTGGACTTCTAGTTAAACTGTCAGCAAAGAACGCAGTCAATCAAGCATACCACACAACATAACAATTAGACCAATATATTCCCCTGGAAGATATTAAAATGCAGAACCGGAAAAAACAAAAGCCAGTCAAGTCCCCACTCTACCAATGGAACTAGGAGAAAGTCTGCACTGCATGTCCACCAGCAGGGCTGAACCAGAAAGCGAGCATGCCCTTGCACTGCTAACACCAGCAGGTCCAGCCAAAGCTGCCACGAGGCACATGGTGCCTCCTATTTCCCTGGAGACATAAGGGCACTCACATAACATCTGCTTATGCAGACCAGCAAAGTAAATTATGGCTTTGTGCAGTTCACACAGCACAAGGAATAGTCTGTTCTTACAACAAACACCCAAGTGCAAAAACGCAAGATACAGGCGGAAGAAAGTTTCACCTTGCCCAAGCTTGCAAATGCCAGATCTCATCACTGCTCTGGCAGCGTTACATGACCCATAAGTCAGGCATTAGCGCTCAGAGCTAGCCTGTTTCAATTAGCAGACCCTGTAGGGCCAAGTAATAAAATCTCCTGCAGGTGACAGTTACCATAGGAGGTTAAACACAGCTGACACACCCTACCGATGGCTACAGAAAGACTGGAGAACACAAATATCTTTGATACATTTCTTAATGAATATAATTGTTATACTCATTATACCCAATTATACTCACAAGCTATTAGTAATCAGCTCCAAGAATCACAGACCTACCCCTTGCAACCCAGCAGCTGAAGAGACATGTCCGTTATCAGGCTCCTGAAGTCTAAGAAAGCAAACTTGCAGATGGCAACAGCTACTGACTGTAATGCCGCACAGGTTCTTCCACTCGTGCTACATCACTAGAAAACTGAGGGAAAATACTCAGCCCCAAGATACCCTGCTTTTTTTTTTTTTTTTTTAAATAGGTAAAAGTTCTTGACTCAATGCTGTTCATCTGCTACCTGCCAAGTGTCTCACTGCTTTTAGCATCGTGACCTTCATTTATTCCAGAAACACAAGCATATCCAAGATTGCTTGAGAGACAAGAGTACTGCAATTACCAAATCTGACAAGAAGGATCACTGGACCTCCCAGAATTAGCACTTTTCCATCTTTCATTAAATACCCAGGCAGTATTCAATTATCTCTCAGAGTAGCACTGCATAAACCACCTATAAACTGCGATCATCAGCTTCTTATTTAATTCATCTATCCACTGGCCTGCCAGCACAATTCCACAGAAGACATCTGCTGAGACAAAACAGCATCATATGGTCACCTAAATCTTAACAGAAAGGAAACAGGCCCCAAAAATCAGTACTTCAACACCATCTTCAGAGAGCTCTAATCTGGCATTTCAAAGTCTATCATCCCAAATTTCTGGCATGCAGCACTTAACAGTAATGAAGGCATGAATGCAAGTGATAAGGTATTCCACAGATGAGGAATGCTACCTTGGCAGGTCTGCCTGGCTTGCATTTGTGCACAGCTCAAGGCCAAGGAGCAGCACATATTCCAAGTCAATAATTCTCACAGAAGTGCAGTGAAATATTTGCAATTTTCCTTCTACGTGAAGTAGAAATCAAAGACTTAACAAAAACAACACTCTGTACAGTGGACTTGCTCATTCGGTAACTGTTGATCTCTGATAACAAATTATGGTGCTATCATGTGAAAGGTGATGCAGTTATCACCTGACAGCTGAGCCTTCATGAGGAATGAACAGACCGCCCTAAGTCTGCAACTCAGATTTGCTATCACATAGTCTGAACTCTCCTATGATATTTCAACACTAAAACTTGATTTTCTGTGACTTCTTCATGTCTGCATAGAGAAAACTTGTGGTATTCCAACTTTGTACCATGTGACACTGGAGTAGGTATTTAAAAAGTTCTCAATGACATTCTTCCTATCACATACATAAACTGCTTTAGAGATTCTATCTTGCTTCATCGTTAACACTGATTAACAGTGGCTTATACAGGACAAACCCTTCACACCTTGGTTCCTTAAGTTCAAAAATATACTCTCATCCCAGTACTCTAGAATCCCCCTCAGAGCTGCAAAGTTTTTACCCCAGTATCCTGAGTTCCCTCTCATAATGCCCTCCAATTTCTTAGGACATCCCACAGCTTCCTTCCCTCTCACTCCATATAAAAGCAGTAAGACAAACTCCTGGAGAGCTTTGCCATGGTAGGACACAGGGAGACACGCCTACAGGGCACAGTGCTCCAAAACTGCCATTAAGAGCTGCTAGCAGAGCTGGAAGAGAAGGGGCAGAGAAAGTTAGCCTGAATGGTGAGCTTCACTTCTCCTAATTTACTCACTTATTATCACATGATAACAATAACCTAAAAAGAGGAAGACAGATGTGCAAAGTAAATAAGGTTATTTAAATACACATGTACTTTTTCTTTCTGATGAAGTCTAGAAACTTCCCCTGATTTCTAGATTAATCTTGGAGATGTGGAAGGATTATTATTACAAAGTTTAAATAGACTTCAAGCAGTGACAGACTAAGCACTTCTAGAAAATCAGTATCTATTGCACTACAGCGTTTGTTTCAAACCATGATATTACAAACTGAAACCGCTGTAAAAATGAAGAAAAGGGAAGAAGGAAAAAACTCAGTGTAATAGGTCTAAATCCTCTCCTCTGCAACACAATCATTTTCCAGGACAGTGCATCTGCTACCTACAAACTGTCTCCCACTATACTAACATTTACTGAACAGGAAAGAACAGAGTTCCTCTGCATTCTTCACGGACTCTTGGCTAGACATCCAAATACTTGCTGAGCTTTAAAATTATGTTCCTGCCAACTGGTGTGCAGGGAAACATGGGACAGGACGACCTCACCTCTCATAGGCTCGTGTAACCACTAAAAGTCAGGTATGGCCTTCCAAACAGGTGAAAGGCCCTCTCAATCAACAGCACGGCAATGCCGTGAAGCGCATGCACCTTACGTCAGTGCTAGGACAGCACGCTGAGTTGACAGCGGCTAGGGGTCAGCTGGAATCAGCAGCTCCTGAGAGCTGCACCAGCACTGATCCGTTGGCCAGAGGACTCAGGCATTTTGGAAGCGATCAGTCAGTTGTCAGTTTGACGTACTGCCAAAAAAAAGTATGGGAGACAACAAATAAAACGATTTAAGCACACACACAAACCCTCCCCCAAGTCATTTACCCCTTATGACACAGCAGCTTAGAACTGTTTGACATAGATTAGTATTAGGACATGGTCTGAGAAATCATGCTTTCTTCTGAAAGGACTATGAGTTCCTTACCTAGGAATACTGTACCTGCCCAGGAGCACTGGGCCCGAAGCACTGCAGTGCTGATTTATCCGTGCACAGATAATTTCATCCAGCAGGCAAGTCAGGACTTGCAGGGTAATTTACCCCTTTTGTAAGGCTGCCAAGATGGCAAGAGCCAGGCATCGGATTACTTCCAACAATCAAATGGGGTCAGACAGAAACTACCGATCAGCTTTCTTCCAGAGAACAAAAATAACCAAAACAGCAGTAGGCTTATGACTAAGAAATGCAATTGATTAAGTAAAGCTCAACATCTTAAAGCTAGATACATCACTGCTTTTGTTTGCCAGCCACCTTGTTTGAGAGCTGAAAGCAGAAGCCTACAAAACACCCTCCTGATAGCTTCATTTTCCTGTAGCCAGAAATCAACACAGGCATGCAACTGCAGACAACTGGAAGAAGATATATGCCTACGTGATCAGGCAAGTATCTGTGATTTCTCCTTTTATGTGGAAAGAATTAAACATGTTCTGGAGAAACCATGCTAGAAGACAGAGTAAGCAATCAGTGAACATGCACAGGTGTTGCATATGAAAGTCAAGAATCATTTGAAATCAGTGAAACATTAAACCTGTTCTTATTGGAGCACAGACTGGCTTGGGTTGGAAGGGGCCTTGCAGTCCATTCAGTTCCACCCCCTGCCGTGGGCTGGCTGCCACCCACCAGACCAGACTGCCCAGGGCCCATCCAACCTGGCCTTGAGCACCTCCAGGGACGGGGCACCCACAGCTTCTCTGTGCCTTCCCACCATAGTATACCCTTCTGTATGAGAAAGATGGATCATGCAAACATCATTGAAAACAAAAAAAAAGGACCCTGACGTAAGGAAAAACACTTTCTTCTGAAAATGCTTGTTAACATTAAAAAGGTGGGAAAGCAGTTATCTGGAAGTGCAAAGCAATGAAAAAAACAACTATAGTCTAAGGTGTTTTTGTGGGTTTTTTTTTTGTTGTTGTTTTGTTTTGTTTTTTTTAGTTCCCTGCCAGTAGAAATTTGCATTTGCTACACTCACTTGTACACAGGATGGCCTACCACATCTACCAAATAATCCCCAGGGATCACAGCATACTTCCGTGTCAACAAGAGCTTGAGCCTCTTCAATAATATAACCCAAAACACGCAACATAATTCTACTGGAGTGAAGAACTGCACCTGCAAGGGGTTTCTTCCAGTATGCTTGTAGTTAATTCACATGCTAGGACTGTATTTAAAAAACAAATAAATCCCACCACATATCAAAATGTAACAACAAAGATTCTGCAGTTTCAGTAAATCTGAAATACTGAAACAAATATTTGTACCTGCTTTACTTCGGCAAAAAAAAAAACCATTTACAGCACAGTGTGATGACCGCAAAGCTATAAGGCAGCAGTTACAATTCAGTTTACCTGATAGCTATGCACGCACCCAGGTGGGCTGAGGGACTCTCTCCAGCAGCTCCGCTCAGGGTCGGGCTCACTCCCCTGCCCTCGCGCTCCCAGCCCAAGCACAAGGGTCAAGGCAACCCGCGCTGCCACTCGGCCTCAGCGCAAACAAGCCAGGGCTGCGCGAGCAGAGGGCAAGCCGCTGGATCGGCAAGTACAGAACATTTCCAAGCACAATAGTTATATTCAGTAACAGCTTTTTGCTCAAGTATCCACACATGTGACTCTTACTTAGCAACTCGGTGGTGTAGGAGGAGGAAGCTAGAAATTAAGATGAAAGATCAGAGTTAACTCTCACTGCATCTGTTCTCAGTGCTTCCATCAGCACATCGTTGGCTTTCTGCACACACAACAACCATGCAGCCTCTCTCCAACACCTCGCTACAGAGATCACACTGAAATAACCTAAGAGGACAGTCAAAGACGTTGCTGAACAAATTCCAATACACAGTTAAGCATTTGTTGCTATCATGTTATGCCTCAATCTGTAATCCAATTTAGTACTATACACCAAAAATTGCTCTTCCTACAGTTAAAGGAAACAAAATCATCAAGGCATTAAGCAAGTAAATCCTGTTCTACACAACTACAGCATTTCAAATAACCAGACTACATGATTTTGTTTCTGACATGTGTAAAGACGGGTGTCCTGCACTGATGAAAAAGATTCTCACACAATTTAAAAGATAGATCTGAAGTTTGATTCTTACTGTGTCAGAAATAAACACAGCAAGAACCACGGAAGTCAGGGAGCAATTTAACATGGCATTTAACCCAGAGGTACCTGCAGTTTGCTTTCCTTGCATCAGGTCTACTGGTTATGGAAGGGAATGATCAGTAAGCCGATCCCCTATAAAAATGAAGCCACTGGTCAACCACATGGCACTGGATCAGCCTGCAGAATGAGCGCATCGTAGTGAATCCAGCCCAAGAGATGCAGCTGCAGCGGAAGGGAAGCAGCACCAGCTTTCAGAGTAACCCCAGACTTTGCTAGGTGCTGTACAAAGCTCTTGTTACACTGTGAATAGCAGGTTAGCTCCAAAAACCAGTCAGTGGAAGCCTCCCCTCACTGACCAGGAACAAAGGAAAATGATTCAAGGGTGCTCAGGGATTTAGTGCCATTAGCATCTGAAGTGAACTTTGAATTCCCCTGACCAGAGGATCCATTTTAAATAAATGTTGTTGTACAAGATCTGATAAACAGAATCAGTGAGGCCACTGCAGAACTAGTGAGATCACCTGGCCCTCTACCAGTCCTCCAAGAGAAGTAATACACCAGCAGAGACACTATCCACAGCCTACACGGAGCCTTTTCTCCTGCCAGGCTAATGATGGCTGTAGCAGGAACAGATCTCCTTGAGGCATTACCCATTTGAGGGGCACTCTGGTCAGAACAGACTGTTTCAGAGCCTATTTAATGAACCAGACGTTTTACTGCAAAGGTCTGCTCATTTGCTGATCTCTGCAGGGCCGTGCAATGTTCCTGATTTACAACCAGTCGTTCCGTGCCTGGGCTGCTTCAGACCAGTTACCTGCCTCCTCGTTCCCATAACACCGACCTGCCCAGCTGTCCTTCACCACCTCTCTGCTTTCCACACCCTATCAGAAGGAAAGGTTTTCATGCTTGTGACAGTTTCTAAGTGCTCCTGTGAAATCCATTAATCATTGATTAAATGACTGGCAGGCAATGAAAGACCAAATACTTTTCCAAGACAAACTTTTTCACAGTTAGCTCAACACCGAAACAGGTCTTGCAGCTTTTTTTTTAATTTAACAAAGTAGCTGATTGACCAATACAACCCTTACAAGTACCATCACGTGTACATTTTAATGCAGAGAATGACATCTACTTATTGCTGGTTGTGGGTGACTCATCACGTTAATAACAAATTATTTTGCCTTTGAAATGTGCCTTGATGGACATCTCACACTCTGGGATCCAAAGACCACTGCAGAAAATTACACAGACTGGGGCAGCCAGATCTGACCTTTTAACACTGCCCTGCCGGTCTCTAGGGAAAACAAAACACAAATGACTGTTTTCTGGGGAGATGGTTCAGGCATCTTCATGTCAATGGATAACTATACCTGCAGACTTTGCTACCAACAGATAACTCACAGATTTTGTGGACTATGCTTGACCACAGAGAGCTGCAATGAGAAAATTGTACAAAAGTTTTGCCTGTTTTTGCACTGAGTAAAAGTTTGTTCAGGGTCAAGATAACTGAATTATCACCCAATATCTCCTTAGGAATACCACAATATTGCTCATCAGGAATCCAGGAATCTTTGTAATACCAGTATCTGCTGCATCAGGAGACTCAGATGATCTCCAACAATCAACCATTACCCAGAACAGTCTGCAAAGTTTACTATCAAGCTTCCTGATGGTTCTTCAGAGGTGTCAGTGGTCATTTCCCAATTGAATTTTGATAGCACTGCTTCATAATACACATTCTGCCTGCAAAAATAATGAAAAACAAACAAACAAACAAAAAAACCACTTTATATCCATCCACCTATCCAAAAGGAGATCAAGCTTCTTTTTGCATTGTTTTCACTTCTAATTGCCATGACTGCCAGAAAGAGCTCCAGAACACTGTACAGATACTCAAAACCATCTGATGGCATCCAGTTTAGGTGGTTAGCATAGTGTGATGTGGCAACAGAAGATAATGTGGCCCACAGATCTTTGGCAAGCCTTAAAACATCCTCTTTCACAGTAAAAGTACTCCATTTTAGGCAGCTGGCTGAAAGGTGCTAATAAGGCCAGTTGGGATCAACCCATATGCACAGGAGGACTGCACCATTTCCAAAACAACATCAAGGCTGTCCTTGATTTCCTATTCTTTTCAATAGCTCTTGAAAGTCTTCTATTTAAAAGTTACCTAGCAAACAGGGGTCACCAACACACTGAGATTCCTCTTGGGACAGGATTAAGAAAAACTTTCATGAAAATGGATGAACTCCACCTGGTTTACTTCACTCATATCACTTGTCTTACTGGAATTATCGCTGTCAAAAGGAATAAAGTCTTGGTTTATCAGTCAGCTTTGAGGGAACAAAAAGAAACTACCTTGGTAGCTAGAGCCAGAGATCTCGTCTAAGACGCATAAAAAAGACACATAAAAAACACAAAGCTTCTTTCTCAACTCATCCCTGTTACACCCAAACTGTGTGAATATTTCTTACACCCAAACTGTACAAATATTCATTTTCCCTGACTTTCCACTGCCCAGGTTACAAACCCTCCGCCAACAAATACCACAAGCCTCCCTCACACTCTGCTGTGCCTGAAAGCTAAGAAAAGCACTGCTACGGGTAGAGGGAAAGCCAGAAGAATGGTATCAGACAAGAATTTTTGCCACACCTCTAAACACTGAGAGCTGTGGTACTGATTACAGCTGCTCACAGTAAAAAGCAGAAGCACGTCTTGTTCTGCTGAACAACGTTGTTTTAGATTAGGGCATGTCACAAGTTAATGCACTCCAAGTAGGCAGCAAACACTCTTGCTGACAATTGCAAATACACGGGGATTGTAATACTGGTGTCTGCAACATCAAAGCACATGCCAGCGCTCACTAGAGGAGCAGGTTTTCGTTGTCTTCGCCAACGCAAGACACAGCTTGCAATTAATAGGTCTTTTATCCTGAGGACAAAATTGATGATGTTGGAGATGATTTCTGTCTCCTCAAAACAAACAACCACTGATTACAAAAAACTGACTGTGAATGGCATCCAAAGCCATGAAGTCAAGTTCTCAGAAGACTTCCCACATACCATCTCAAAGCTTCCAAAAGCCTCTCTGCTGCACCCAGCTGGAATGATTTGTTATGGAACATGAAGGTTTGGGTTATACAGGCTTCCTATGACTCTCAATTATTTCATTTTTATTCCCCCTTGAAGTGCATTCCTACATAAGACTTCTTTGCCTTCTGCATGCGCTCTTCTCAAAACTTAGAAATCCACCTCTAAACTCCGAGTGTCCTAAAACAGAGTCCAATTCTGTAAGGGGTACAGTCTAAAACATCTCGCTGAGGGAATTGGCTATGCCTTATCATTTATTTTAAGTGGCCCCCAAGGATTCTGAACCACTGACAACACTCAGTGTTTCCTCCAGAAAGCACAGTAACCAAATTTAGATTATTTTCCCAAATAGAGAAGTAATGAAGATGTGCAGACATCTTGCTGCTTTCCTGGAGCCCACCAGGGACATGCAGATCTCTGTTCCAAGGCAGCGCACTACCACAGACCAGAGGGCTACCTTTCTCTTCCGAGTTATTCGCATAAAACTACATGAAGAAACAACAACAAAGGCAAAACAGCTTACAGGAAGAAACCTCCCAGCAGAAGGGACAGAAAGTTCACCCCAACACTCTGCCCAAGCATGGTAAAACACACTGACAGGTCTAAATGCCCTTTCTGCCCTTGTGAGCAGCACCATGACATACAATTCTCTATGGCTAACTGCTGGTGAAAACTTGCCAAACCTCCTATGCAAGGGCTGTCTGCCAGCAGTGACTCCTGACTTCCAGACTAACTGCACGGTTAACTCAGTGACAGCAAAGACAGCAATTTACCTTCTGAAATGCCTGATTTTGTCATTGCTTCTATGTTTAGGAATGAAAGCGTTTTGGGGGGGGGGGNNNNTGGCCGCAGTCGCAAAGTTCAAAACATCAAAAATCTTTCCACATGAATTAATTTTCAAAACGCAAATAACAAACTATACAAGAAGTCTTGAACACTAACATGAATGTTACGTTCAAGTAGAGGAAAACACTTATGACCGACCGGTTCCAACGCAGTTTTGCGAGTCCTTCTCTTCAGTTGATTTTAAGGTTTCTAGTAGGAAAGTCTTCCATCTGAAAATCAAATTGAACTTGTAGGACTGCTACTGCAGCTGCAAACATAATACCTTTTTTCTTTACTTCTGTTTGCAGGACAACCTACAAATAGACCCTTCTAAAGCCTTATTGATGGCTCAATTATAGTTTATGTTGTCATGCACCCGGCATGACAATATCGCCCATTCTCTGCTATGTGAAGAGTTCACGCCTTCCCTGCCCTCAGGCCTTGAAAGAGATTGCTTACTCGTAAAGAGCAGTGGCAGAGCTGAAGGAAATCGAAACTGAAGAGATAACAGGCAAGCACAGAGGTAAAGAAAGAAGAATGTATTGGCCAAGCAGTTTTGGTGACAGTATTCAATCAGCAAAAAAGGAAAAGCCTTGGCAATATAGTGTGTCGCGCTGTCCCTCTTTGGGGTTCTGTTGTCCTGTTTGCCTCTGGAGTACGAGACAGTAAAACTGTCTTTTTT
>VXAV01009190.1:89729-109053 GCA_013399715.1 Alectura lathami | reverse complement strand
TTTTTTTTTTTTTTTTTTTTTTTTGGAGGGGGGTGCATGTGCTCTCTCCTCGAGCTATCTTTAAAACAAGAAGAGATCAAGATGGCAGCGTTCCTCCTGTGAAGGAAAAAATAAAACTAAGCAATAAGAGGTAGTTTCAAATTTTGTACCGTCTGTGTTTGTGGTTCACAAGTTTGAGATAGCCTGCATTAGAAATTCAGATTTCCTCCCTGCACCAGTCTTTCCAAAGACTTCTCCGAGTTACACAAATGGTTTCTCTTCTTCCCTTCCTTCTCCTCCCCCCTCGTCTCTTGAGAACCGCCTGAAGGCAAATATAATTGGAACCTTGCACTGGCTGCAGACATGTCATAAGCAAGAACATAATCCCGGGTCAGCGNACCGCGGCCGGGCAGCGCTGGCAGCCGCGGGAGCCGCTCGCATTGTTCTCGGGCAGAACCGCCCGGGCTGGGGGGCCCGGCCCCGCACCCACCCCCCGCGCCAGGGTCCTGAGGGCTGGGAGCGCGGGGGGCGGCGGGGGGCTGAAGGCAAGGATCCGCTTACAGCCGGAGAAGAATATCATTAACTATTAATAACAAAAAGGCTGCAATGCAGACAGCTTGAAATCTGGTACAGCTTACTAAATCACAGCCGCGTATGAGGCCATTATACCGCTGCATACTGATAATAGCTCCACAGTCCACAGCCCTTACCTTGAAACCGGGCTTTAAATGAGAAATTCACACATTTATATGAAGACCACGCAGCACATTTCTCCAGCCACACAGCACTCATTTGCAAGAGAGCCCTTTGAAAACTCAGAAAAAATTCTAGTTAAAAATTCCGTTTAAAAGCAGGTTCTTCTGAAACAGGATGTTTTATGCCTAACAATTTGCAGACAGCATGCAATAAAGCACAAGTGCAGACCTCAGGCTAGTGCAGACATCTCATGAAAAAACGCTAACCGTGCACATCCAACAAAATTTCTTCCCTAGGAAGAAATGATGAGTAAGTTTCTTCTCAAAAGAGCCTTTTACAAGCCAGCCTCTATGTCAAGGCCATAGTTCCAACTTCTTTCCACCTCGCCTTAGAGAGCTGGCAATCTCATCAGTAAGCAAATGCTATATTAATAAGCAAGGCGAGGCAGAGCATTATGCCTACTTCTAAATGCTTTTTTTTTATTATTTTTTTTTATTTGGTCTAGATGGAGCCCTCTGTTCGCATATGAGGAAATCAATTCAGCTGATCCTACTTCTTCCCCCATTCCCTGGACAGACATTTCAAAGCATATTGATCTGCCCTTTCAGGTGCACTCTTCCTTGGTGAGATACAGAATAACTACTCTGTTTTCCAGAGGCAGGAAGACAAAGGGCTAAAGGAAAACGGGGGAGAGTCTGCAGAGAGAGGGGCTGGATCACACTGGTGCTGTCATCAGAATAAAAGATGGGCAGTGCCAGGCGCTTCAGAGCTGTGTGTAAACCGAGTAAAGAGTAAATAGGGACAACAAAGCCGGTGCCAAAGCAAAGTGGGGTGCTGTCCACAGGAAGGAGAGCTGCAGCTGTTTCAGTGCTGTGTCTCATCCCCACTTTCCTCACCATGTGCTCGCTGCAGTTGTGTTCAGAGCTGGAGCTGCCCAGCCCTGCTGTCACCACCCTCACAGACACCAAAGAGCAGAAAGGAGCCAAGGTGCCCAGCCCTGCTGCAGGGCCTCACCACTTACATGCTCTCCTTTCTCAAGTGACTTGGCTACCTTGTAGTTTGGAATATATTTTTTTTTTAAGAACAGTGTATTTCAGCGCAGCTGGTCCCACTCCATCAGTCCTGGAGTGGAGGTGATCCACACAAATGGCTTTTGCATAAAGACAAAAATAACAAGGTAAAGAACAATTAACAGATCTTCAAGTTAGCAAATTGTTTAAAACTAACATGGTTTCAACCTAATCCACACAACAACTCTGATGGCCATAGAGAAAGAAAATAAAACCTGTAACAAAACTACAAGCGTGGCAAGAGCCACATCCAAAAAGGTCAGGGTAGCGAGCCAGTGCAGGACTGTTCTGTAATAAAAGATGCAGACAGTAGGAGGCTGGTCCACTTGCTACAACAGAAGTGAACCAAGAAAAATGACAGAACTGGAGTCACAACCACAGCAGGAAAAACACTGCATGCGCTTGAAGTGTTAACTTGCCTCTTTCTGGTGTTTTATTTTATTTTAGGATTTGCATGTAGCAATTCACTACCTCTGGGAGTAAAAGTAAAAACCCTGGAAAAACATTAAATGTTAATAAATTGCAAAAAGAAAATAACAACCTTCTTTCTCAGGCATGAGAAACCAGCGCAGCTCAGTGTTCCATTTCTTTTTCTAGAACAGAAGCTGGCAGCCTCTCAAAGCGTTTGGGATGGTATTATTTTTTCCCTTACACTTGAAGTTAAGCACGCTGGTAACATTTTTCCTCCCGCCTTCCCATTCCCACTGAGTTTGGAACTCGGCAGAAGCCAGAAGCCTCACTCTCACAGACAGGAGACACCAGAAGACACCAGCGATTTACAGCATCTCGCCCTAGCGGCAGGCAGCGGATACCTACTCCTCCTCGGAGCTCCGCAGGTCTGGAATTCAGCGGGAGGCAGCTCTCTGCAGTCCTGGCTGGCTCACAGCAGGTGACCGGACATCCTGAGAGGCGCTCAGTGCGGAATCAGGACCCGAGAGCTGTTTCCACGAAGAGCTATGACCTGCTGCACACCAGTCAATGTTTGTTGGAACACTGGATCTGCCATGTCAGAGCCTGCAAATTCCCTCTGCTAGGATCAGACTCGAGGTTTTGGCCTTCATGTTCAGGGACGTTCAAAATTCTAACTTAGCCAGTGGAAAAGCACGGCCATGAATCCAACCACCGCCAGAAGTGTTTTATTTAGAGTACAGGAGGTTATTATGGAACAAGACAAAATGGAAGAACTTCATGTTGAGAGTCAGTAAATGGCAGATGCTTTATAAAAGAAAACTCCTTATCTATGTCCTCTGTATAAAAACAGGAGTAGGCTTCATTTCTTATTAGCAATAAAATGTCTGCCTAGTCAGTAGGCCTCAAGTTATATATGTCTGTTTAAGTAAGTTTCGTAGAAAATTGATATGATTCATCTCTTTTTGCTGTTTGTGAAGGTAAGGTACATTTACATGATCCTAACAAATCATCTGTTGAGAATGCAAGTGATAACGCTGTCTGAGCCGCCAGGATCAGAGACTTTTTCAAAAACCATCTTTGCATAACAAAAAGTTAACGCTACATTAGACAGCTTTTCATTAGAAGGAAGCTAATAAATTGATATCCTCAAGTAATTAATTATGACGACTCTGGGCAACATCAAGTCTCACAGCAAGCACGTACATTCAGTTTTCATGAAGATGTTTGCCCCCCTATGAGCTCCAGCTTGGGGAAGACAGCGCAAAACAAGCTGAGGAACCGAGCTGCTTTCCAACAGGCTGCAAACCTGTTCTGTTCTCAGCTGCACTAAGCACAGCTGACTCTGAAAATCAAGCCAAGCACTAGCAATGACCACCAATGCTTTGTTTCTTTTAAAAAGATCTGTACTTTAACAAAAGGTTGTTCTTTTTAAAGTTCAGCTACATTTCATTTGTATTGAAAGCGTACCTCTGGACAGCAGTGGAGCTTTCCAAGATCCCATGGATTTTTCCATCTGTAAATCACAAAGTTTCAGCTCACATACTACAACCAAGACTCACAATAAGGTCAGACAGAGACTTGATAAGCATAAAGCAGAGCAGCAAGAGGGGATCACAGGACTTCAAATTCACCCTGTTGCGCCTCTCAATGAGAAGTACAAGCCTATTTTAACTACAGTGATTAATCACTAACAAAGGAAGATGGATACACTGCTCAGAACCTTCAAGCCAAGCCTGAATGCCTTTTGTGGAAAATACGCTTGCATTAAACATATTCTGAAAACCCAGCAAGACAAGCCAGAATAAAATTTCATAGCCTCAGTTATTCAAGATATCTACATAACTAGATCATCTAAATTGACTATTCTATTGCCAATAGAGCTGAACACTAATTATGGTCCAGGACTTTTCTGTGTTGCATGCTGCACTGACAACTAAACAAGTATTTCTAACATAAGAAACAAATTTTCCTGTTTATGACTAGTTTCACCAATAAAACAGAAGAGATTATAGCAGCAAGTGTCAGTCACACTGGATCTGCAGCTGCCTTGCATCTGCAGCACAGCACTTCATTTACCTAACCAAAGAGTTTGGGTGCTTACCTGGCAACAGGATTACTAGGCTAGAGTGCCACATTAGCACAAGCAGCCCTGGAAGAAAGCTAGGCAAGGACCAGCTAAGAAGACATTAGAAAGAAGCTGGACCCACTGATCTGCAGACACAAACATAAGCAGCAGCTGAGCATTCACACCTGCAGGTTACTAAGGCTCTGTTTGTCAAAATTCTCCATCCACGCCTAAACTGGTTAAATGGTAAGAAGGACTGCTGGTGAATAAACAGACTACGTAGACAAAATACTACGCTGGCTCCTGTCCGAGCACTTAGCAGCTACATTAGCACCAGACAATGACTGGCCAACACATCCAATGCCACCGCAGTAAATACGTCCTGCAACGGACATCGGAACGCTGGGCTCTCGCACCTGCACTGTCCAGAGCATCCTCACTCGGTGCACTAGGTGTGCCTGGCGGGGGGCAGGCAGCCGCTGCAATAGTGGAGCTCACTGAAGTGACGTCTGTGAGGGACAGAAACATCCAGCTGCCAGAGCAGTATGTCACTCAGAAAATAATCATCTCTGCCCTCTCTGCCCTGATCCACAGGGGAAACCTAAGAAGTGTATTCCAAAAATGAACCTGGAGACTAGCTGCATTAAATACCAAAACCCATGAACTCTGCAGATATAAAGTGCCACAACCCCAGTTATTTTACTCCCCTCCACTCACCTCTTCAAATCAAGCTACATTATTTTTCTTTTCCTGGAAGATGAACTTCTTTAGCAGCTTTCACCCCCTCCACCCAGCCTCTCAACTCTATTACTTCCTTTTCAAACACGAAGAAGTACCTGAATGCTGAAAAGCTCGTCAGGTCTGTCCCCTCAACTACACTAAATTACCTATCACTAGTTTCTCTACCTTTGAAACTTTGTTTGCCTGCACTCTAATAAGGTTACAAAATAAAGTGTGTCTTTCAAGGAGTGCTGTTTTTTCTTCACATTTTTCTAAATTTAGATCATCTTACTTCACATTTGCCCTTTTAACTGACAGCCCACACCATAAGCAGAGGATACAAAAGCTGTGCTCAATTCAGCTGTTGTTTCCTTACAAAGGCACGTTCCCCCCCATTGCAGCAGGACACTGTAAAAAAAAAAACTTCATGGACTCTCTGAGCAGTGAATTGAAGAACAGCAGAACTCGGGTACAGCTGCAGAATTAGCTCTCTCCCCCACTCATGGTTCAGCACACCCACTTCTGAGGACACAGGCACTGCAACAAAACCTGGTCGTCCATGTAGCGCCCAATCGCGCTCCTCGACAGAACCCTGTGATACGCTGCACCAGTGTCCTTCACCTAGTGGGATCACCTTGTTCACCAGGTTTGATACTCCAGATAATGTTTTTAGGAACCTATGAACAAACCGAGTTCTACTTAAGCACAGAAATAAACGATTGAGAAGGAAGTCTAGAAAATGCCTATTTTAACGTCTCATGATGATACCTAAGGCTACCTTGATTTGTTGGGCACACTCATCTTCAGGACTCCTACATCTCAGTCTGGATCCTTAAATTATTACAACCCACTCTTGTGCGTAGGAGCTGGAAACTAAGCCTTCTTTTACCTACCTAGCTTTGGATCTTCTGAACAACACCGGTCCTGTAGGCTTAATTTTTTAAAAAAGCCAAGGAAAAAAAACAAGGACGGAGTCACTGGCTTAACAGCACTCAAATTCTCTGCCAAGACAAAATTCTTTCTGTTCCTGCCTATTTTCCCCAGACACCTCCACCTCCTCTTCACTGTTAAACTAAACCAATATGTTCACACAGTTAAGCGTTCCAATAACTTGGTCAATATAAAATATTCATAGTAGTTCCAGATCTATCAAATCAGGGTAATTCTTCTCTCTCAATTCAAGAGGCACAAAGCCTAACAGCACTGAAAGCACAGAGGTGATTTTTGCCTCCCTTGGTAACTCCGTAAGGTCACCCTCCTGTGGAAGAAAGTAAGAACTGAAGCACGAGGGTATTTAATGATAGCGTGGTCCAGATTTCATCAGCAGGTTGGAGATGTCGAAACATGAAGGTGTCACAAACCCTACTTAACACCTAAAATTTTGTTAGGCAAAACTGAGCACATACAAATCAGAACATATGGAGCACTTCTTCTGTCTTTCTTATTGCAATCCACAGAAGTGATTAGCTTGGCTTGTGACCAATTTGACATCTTGACAAATTAGTCAGCTCCTCACAGCAAAAGGATCTCAACTATTACTACATACTCAGGCAATGCAGGTTAATTTGACTATTACTCAACCCTCCTGCCACTCCCAGTTATTCCAACCTCTACAATAAAGTGAGAGCCAAGAGGTCATCGCCACAACTGTAACATAAAGCACAATGCACATCACAACTACTATACAAAAAAGCCTTTTGGCAACTCCAGTTGCCACCAACCCTTGTCATCAAAATGCCAGTGACTGCTGAGCCACTAAATCGTCAGGAAAACATTCCAATGAAGAATTCCAGAGCCTTTGGGACTACAGAGGCACTGTCAGCGTTCAAGCTTTCTGAGATTAGTATCCATCTAAACTTCCACTAGAAATACTATGAAGGCACCCTGGTCCCACTTAGCACTCAGTTTCCTAAACCACAGATGGTCTGCACACAGAGTTGAAAATCAGCAGCGCAATCCATTTCAAAAATGATTTCCCGAGTTCATACCACAGAAACAGAAGATGTGTGGTGGAGACGAAAAAAACATTCTCTGTGCTAGGAGAAAAAAAAAAAAATCCAGACGGTCCTTAAAATAGCAGCTGAATCAGACTACTTAACAGAACCCTATAGTTAGGGTCACAGAAACCATTTACACTCACTGACACTAACTTGCAAAGTTTGCACCCTCAAGCACGTACGTGTTCAAGACAGAGCTTTCAGCGCTCATCCCAGTATCGTTTCTACCAACTCCGCCAAGTTTCTTATGCTCAGACCTGTATTGAAGTCTTACCTAGGCTCGTACCTCACTTATTACAGTTTCTTTCCATTGGGCTTCACAGAATCCTGCTCAACACACATCCTCTCATGACACTGCTACACATGTAATCGTTCTACCCTATCACAATGACAGCATCGGTCTTTTCCACATGGTTCTGATTTCTTTCTCTATCAACCTTACTTACTGTGAGAAGTTTGGTTTCAAAGCCTTCATAGACTCAGCTACATAATGTCAGCTCCTGCTTCTGATCCACCCTTAATCACAACCCCTGTCACTGGCTGCTTTGGAAAAAAAAAAAAAAAAATTCCACCTGCCACCATTGAGTTTTACCCCTGCATACCCTTCACATTTGACGGACATTACCGAGAAACAGCAGTTGAGATGCTTCCAAAAATCTCTTCTTTCTCTCCTCTGTCACAAGATTTCCCAAAGGCCAGGCTGCTGTACACAAACAACACATCATTATATTCTCATTTCAGTTCCCTCTCCTTGCGGAGTTTGTGAACTCCGAGGCACAGGCAATTTTAGTTCTGTGTTTGCACAGCACCTACCACAATGAGGTCTTGGTCACAGAGAGTCCTGCAAAGTAAACAGAGTTGCATGGACACAGAAACGGTAATCTCAGCAGTCCCAGCACTGTGACTTGGCAGAGGTTTATCATGTGACTCACAGTCTGTTTACCGGAGAACATCTCAGCCTTACCTTCAGATAAACAGGATCACATACACACAAATCCATTTAAGTTAACCATCTCCAATCTTTCGGGTCACCTACAACAAAAACCACACCACTTCACTATGTCTTTGCTCTATTTATCACCAACAGAGTCAAACAGCCAGCAGGCCTGAGCAACCATCTACCACTAACTACAGTGCCCTTGATGTCTTTTCTGAGGTAACTGACCAATGGTTTCAGCAGCTTTAAGCTTTGCATTAAAAGTGGAAGTACCTATCTGTAAATACTGCCTGAGAGAAGAGAGGCTTACCGGAACACTTCCAGCTGCAAGGACAGGATAAGATGTTCGTGAGAAACCTGAAATGCTCTGACCATAGGTAGATGCAACAAAGACACCTGTGATCTACAGAGAAATTAAAACATTCCTCATCAGTGGAGTAGGGAGGGAACAGAAGATGCTGAAGAGGCCCAGGACAACATCAGTAGCAGTGTTTGGCACAGGACGATCAGAGATCAAAAGCAGTATCAATAACTTCGACTCACGCATCCAGAAGGAATACAGTCTAATATTCTCCCATCTATGCTTACGTGACAGCAAGACATCTTTTTCCCTGCGTAACACTTATCACTGCCAACATTCTTATGCTAGCTACATTGGTGGTTTGCTATTTTTAACATCACAAGGTAAGAAAAAAAACATAGAACACAGCAAGGTGCATAGGGATGTTATGTTGCAGCACTCGTTTCAAGGCGTCTTCACAATGCCTTCTGGTTGGAGTGCAATTACATTAACTGCCCTATGGAAATGTTCAAAGATTTCTTCATTTATTTTTTTAGTAACATGTAGAACAATTTTTGTTGCATCTTTTTGTCCCCAGGTGTGCATTTCCCATAATGCACACATACTTCAAGTCACAAACCACTGCAAGCTGAACCCAGTCTCACCAGCTATGCACCCTTCAAACCCTTCAGGCACTTGCCATGACTCTGCTAAAGCAGGACTTCATTTTCTTCCAGACTGGTAGTAAAATCTCTCAGTAGAGTATCTCAAGTATTTTCCATTTTACATAATGTTAATAACATGTTGGGAAAAAGTTTAAAGGTCTGTACAGAAGCAATGAAGAAACAGAAAATATTTCCCAGCACAACTTAACGGCACTTACTGCCCTTAGTCCACCCTTACTGTGCCCACACGAGCCTTCACCACTAAAGCGCTGTGCACTGCAGCACCCCCAACCCCAGCTCTCTTCTCCCAGCCAACAAAACACAGCGGAGCTGAAGTCCTGCATACTCTACTGCAGTCATTTGCGAGTTCTGTAGCAAGGTGGAGATACTAATTTGCTTATGAAATACCTCCAGCTTTTACCACCAGAAATGCCAATTCCACAAGACAGTATGTCATTACCACCCCATTTTTATTACCTTTTACTACAGTTGCTAGACATAGCTTTTTTTCAAGCATGTTTTCTACTCAAGACTTCCCTATTAACTTTCAGCTATGCACCAGATTTTCTGGAAATTTCTGAAGATCTGCAAGTTTCACTCCACACATGAATTTCTCACCGGTTTTCAACACACCTGACTTGCAAGCCATGCTGTCAGCGAGCTGGCTGCTGTCTCCTCGGTATGCCTGCAGTTTCAAGCCAGCACTGCCCAACCGACTGCCACATAAAGAAAGGTACAGGCTGTGGGCGATGCCAACAGCAACACAGCAAAGAAAGAACTTGGTATTAATTAAATGTAGCTTCCAGAATCACACTGGCATATTTACTTTGGACACCACTGTCTTCTAAGCTCTGAAGAAACAACAACAACAACCGCCCTCCACACTGAAAGAAAAATTCTGATGGTCTATGGCTTCAGACAGTAAGCTCACACCCTGGAGAGATTCTGAATAGCCTGAAGGTGGATAAAGCCGCAGTCAGTTTGCACTTTAGCAGACATCTGATAAACTAATCCTCATCAAGGCTACCTGCCTGTTTGAGCTCTCAGAACCAACAGAATTCAACTGCAGCCTTAGTTAAAATTCAGATGAGCGCAGGCACTCTGAGCCTGATCTGCAAGTAGTCCAAACCTACCACAGCAGGTAACATCTCTCTCTAACAAAAGGTTTTCAGTAAAATAAAATAAAATTCCTCATTTTCCCCACCCTCTACCTCTCCAAATGCTGCCCAACTCAGTTTTAAAATCCTGAGGGGCATCCCCTGCATCCTCTTGCTTTGCCCTTTGCTCAGCTTGTGTAAGAGCTGAGCTCCACACCAAAAGCAGACCTCTCCACTGTAAGAGGGTAAGGAAGAACACAGAGATAGAACTAATCGCTTTTTTTTTTTTTTTTTCCATTCAAGTACCAAAATTCTGCAAATATATCAGTGAACATTCCTGAACTCGCAGGTTTAAGGTGCCTGGAAACAGACAGACTGCCATAACATAAAACTCAAAAAAGCCATGAAACGCTGTCCTTTTTCCTCAGACAACAAGCAGAAGAACTCTCTGGAGATACCAACTATGATGTAGTAGTCAACTGTACCAGCTGCAGAGCTCCATTCCATCCTGACACAAACTGCTGTACTTAGCTTTTTATTGCTTGGTATTTTATCAGAACAGTAACATACGGGCAAACTTAAGGCTGAACTTCTATTCTGCTTTTTTGAAAGCAGTTGGTGAGCTGTACTGCCATGTTATCGAAATGTGAGCCACACAAATGTATCTGAAGACTAAAACATTTAGAAAACAACTTAGACAACAGAAAAACCATTCAATTCAAAAGAATTTTGACAAAAAAAAAAACATGCCAAAACATACACACACTTATCTTACTGGGCAAGACATTATTATAGAGCTAAAAAAAAAAAAAAACCCTAACAAGTGTCAGTAAGCAGTTCTTCCAACTGCCAACGGAATGCCAAGCCTTCCCATGTTAAAACACACGAATCATCACCACGTTTTATGGAAGTACTACAGCCACTTTGAACAGAAACCATCTGATGGAGTTAGAAAGTAAGTTACTCCATGAATAATTCATCAAACCAGATTTTTCATGTTATATTTCTTCCAGTTTGGGCCCTGACTGTCACTAAGTTGAAATTTTATAAAATCCTATAGGCAACAAAAGGAACAGACTAATATAGACTATCTGAAGGAAAAATACAGTACCGAGTGGCAAAACACTTGAACCATTTTCTATTTATACAAAGACATTGAAATTTCTTTCCATGAACCAGAATTGATTATATAGAAAAAAAAAAAAATCATGTAGAAGTTGATAAGTACCCCATTACACAGCAAAGTTCCCCATCAAATTAAGAAAAGGTCATGACATTGTCTAAAAATATTCACGTCACATTCTGACCTATATACAAACGTTAAAATACAACGGTATACCGAAGGATCAGATATATTTAGGACGGACCACCCAGATTAACAGTTAGCAAACCAGAAGTACTTCATTATCCTTCCCCTCACATTTTTGTTAAGCATTACTCGCTGCTTAGCTGCTATTAAACAGATCACCATCAAGGTTTGACCAATACTTGGTATACCAAAACATAAATGAACAATTTGCTTACCTTAACCGAAACAAAGTTCATCAATATACTGCAGTGGAGAAAGTTTTTACAATTTAAAACTCAGTTTAAATGTTACTGTATTTCCTGAAAACATTTCAGTTCCACAATTCAATCTATTCCAAACAACCTGCAGTGAGGAAATCATGTGGATAGCCATGCAAACAGACTCCAGACTCATGAATAATCTGGTTCGAGATGGTACTGAGGGCTGGCAGGGACTGACAGGCTGAAACCGGTACCTCCAAGTCTCCTGGGTCAAAACACTCAACTGCAAGACCGACATCTGCCAGGAGGGGAGTATCAAATTGTAGAGCAGCACTAACAAGATCATCGGTGACATGCAAATGGCACACAAGGGTCATGACTGTTGGCTTGTGCGCCCAGCACAGGAACCAGAACAGCTCTGAAACAGCAGCACGTGATACCGCACACAAAGCACAGTCTCAGCCTGACCCGTCTTTGCCAAAGGATTCCTACAAATTCATTTAGGATAAATCCAGCAAGGGCTATAAAGGCCAAAGACTTCTTGCTACGTGAGACCCCTGAGCTTCAAATCACTAGAACAAGAACACTGAGGACATACAGCTATGTAACCGAATCGTAGAGATGCAAGAGCTAAGCGTCACAGTGACACGTTACGCGGTTCACATCCGGCCTTCCGATACGATACGTCACTGTCATTTTATTAAACAGCCCTGTTCCCTTAGCAGGAAAGAAAAACCCTGGTGAGCCAACCTAACTGCTAGGTCAGCAGCGTCTCCCTGAGCTGTCATACCCAGCAACGTCACTTGCAGCAAGGCCTAACTGCAGCCGCTGCAGTGTCTGCCCTAAGCACAGTGCCGATTAAAACACGCAAAAAGATCAGATCCACACAGAAATGTTCTATGCAACATCGTACTGAGGCATCAGAGGTGTGCGCATTTTGACGTACAGATGGCTCAAGCTTCCCTTCAAAGCATTTGATTTCACATCCGTTTTTCCAAAACTTGCCTCTGCAAATGAGCATAGCACCAACCAACAGTGGACGATCAGGTTACAGGTTATTTTGGACATATATCTCCTTATTCAAGTGAAAGAATAATTTATTCACTCTGAATCAATAAATACCATTAATCCATCTGCAGAACAAAATCCTCGCATGACAGCTGAGCAGGTCAGGACATCTACTAGTAGCTAATGCATCTCCCACAAAGATGTTCAAGCTAGTTCCCAACCACTTCATCAGGCCATGGGTCCAGTGACACTTCTCTTGGAAACACTGCCAGCTTAAGCTGCTCCTGCCCTCGGCCATTTGCCTCCAAGCGATACCACGCCACCTCCTCAGGCTCAGCACAACTGCCTGGTGTGCCATATGGTGAACCGATCAGGGAGCTGTTCAGGGTTAAAAAATTAAGCCAGCAGTGCCACCAAGAGAAACGTCTGTGGAACCACAGTCTCCAAAACTTGTGAAAATGTTGCCATAGTAGAGCAGAGCTAGAGGCCTTAATGCTTACCCTGCATCTTCTGGGCCCATGAAGCTCCATACAGAACTCACGAATTAGTTCGGCATCAGTTTCTACATGCACACAGGCAACTCCCTAATAAACGCTAAGTTCCTCCATTCTACTTCATCCCAAAAAGTAGTAACAGCTTAAAAGTTATAAAAGAAATCAATAAAAATAGTCCAAAAAAGGCTAGAAAGCAAAACACAGCAAAGCATCAGAGGTTCTTCTGGTTCCCCTGACCTTACTCCATCGTATCAAGTGGAAGGTAATGGTATGTAAGATAAACATGTTAGTTAATGACAGCAACTTTCAGAGTAAGTTGACAAGATGAAGCATCGTGGCATTAGTTCAGCCAGGAATGAAACGATCTCCAGAAGGATCAGGAGGATCACACGTACCTGTGCAGAGCAGGCCTTAGCCCCCAGCTTGGAAAGCTAGGATGGAAATCACTGCTGCAGCAGCAGCAGCTGTCGGTGCCCATAGCACGAAAGCGGGCAATAAAATCATGTTATGGCTGTACGGCTCTTCCCAGACAGCCTCCTTGTCGTCAGCTTCAGGCAAGCCCCTTCATGATCAACACTGACCTTCTTCCAGAAAAAGCAGAAGCAGCTTATTGAGACCTACTGAAAGGAAAGGTCAAGTCTGACCCCAGCAGAGCTTCAGGACCACTGGGGGAAGTAAGCATCCTGTCAGCTCACAGACAGTAGGGCCACAAAGAAGTTGACCTTACTCTTGGACAGATTTCAGTAGCTCTTTCCCCTCTCATCACTTTATTTGCCATAAAAGCCCCGCTGTTCTCAAGCAGGTTTTGAGATCTTGGCATCTGCGCAGAATGAATGGCTTCTTAAAGTGACCACTCATTTCTACAAACTCGAAGATGACTTTGCACCAGCCCTTTCAAGACACTTCCAAAAGGTTCCCATGAAGTTCTGGGATGAGAAAAATGTGATGTAATGTGAATGTGGAATAATACATTATTTGTAAGAGTGAATGCCTTCCAGATTAACAAAATACCTGATGCATCTTTCTGAATGCCTCCTGAAAGATGCAAGTACAGGATCAAACCTTCCTTCTTCCATATCTCATTCATCACTGCTTACTTAGAAACTAAGTAGCAAATTAATAATCAAACTGATTAATCTGCCCCCTAGATCAGGGCACCTAGATTCTGTTTGCAATCTTGATATTCAAAGAAACCTTCCTCACAATCCCTCAGTGCCAGTATATTTATGTGTTGATCTGTATGCCCACATTTCACTGAGTACGAAAGCAGAGAGCACGAGAGGCAGAGCACAAAGCGCTGAATCCCCGCAGCTGATTCCACAGGAATACTCCTGCATTGGATCTTTTTGTGAGGTTACTAGGAAACTGCACACTAACTGAGCTAACTCTGGAAGACAGATGAGGTGACATTCGCAGACACAGGATGACAAACTCAATCTTATTAGAAACACAGAGAGGAAACGGGAAGTTTTCTTTACTGCTGAGCCAAGAAAAGATTGCCCAGCTGATATGCACCATAACCTACAAGGCTCTGGCTGGCTTCAGTACTGATTCAGAACAGCAGAAACCGAGAATCGTCTAAATCCCTGCTGCTTTTTTTCCTCTTCTGCTCATTCCAAACCAAAATAAGAACTTACACAAAACACATCCTGCAACAACATCCCTTGTCTGGATCCAGGGGCAGCAGTGATGTGATAAACTGTGGCATGTTTTTAGCATCATCTCCCACAGCTGAAGCAAATAACGTGTCAGGCTCCTCACCAACAACTTGCTCTTCATCTTTAATCCAGATGCTACTACAGAAATCTGCAGTGTTTTTAAATTACCTCTAACCACCACCAAGCTATGAGCAACTACTTTAAAGCATATTTACTTTATAAAATAATTTTATTGGAGATGTTTCTGCATCCTTCAGTATATTACAAGGTTAACAAGCCAAAAACTTTTAAGCATGTAATTTTAAATTAAGGAATGAAAACAAGGAATGAATTCTAAAATAAGGAACAAGGAAACTATTTAATCTTTAAATGGAATAGCGCAAATGTATTAAAGAAATAATACATTCGGTTTCTCCTTAAATAGTAGCTCAGTGAAAGGAAAACAGAGATCACGCAAAACACTGCGCTAAAACCAGTACGCGTCAGAAAACAAACATCACATACAGAAGTGCAATTCTGTGACTGCATGACAAAGCCATACCGTGTTCGTAAAATTTCGGATTGAGCTACAGGCCATAAAAAGACAGGCTAAGACCAGCTCCATACACAGGGAAGGCAATTTTAACTTCATCTTCTAGTGAGAAGCTCAGCATATGGAATACGTCTAAAACCACTGTCTTTTATTTTCAAATTATCCATAATTATTTCCAATTACTCTTCTGTTATCTATAATTCAGTACTGATACGTTTTCATTACTTTGTGAATTCGTTTTACTGTTGTGAGGGCAAAGTCAGTCAAAAGACAGCCTGCCCTTATTCCCCTCAAACGGTTTTAGTAGACAGACTGAATTAACAATTCCTCGTCAGCAAACTACCAAAGATGAGATACTAAGAAAACACCGTTTATCAAAATTATTAATGGATTTCCCCCACTGCAGCTTACAAATTTTATTGGAAATAAAAATGAAGCAAGTGCTTAAAATGCTCAAGATAAGGGCTTTATGAAGGCTGCCCATACAACACACCTAACACATGATGCCCTGTTGCTACAACCCATTCCCAGGTGTTACCTCAGTCTAACAGGACACAGGAAAGACTCCCAGAGCACTCGATTCTTGGTTTTGTCTTCCAGCATACACATGTCATGGCAGCAAAATTCACCCATTAATAAAAGCATACATAATCATAAACCACCACATCATCATTATGTTTTTATTACAGGTTGCACATTATAGGTTTAAAAGCCCATTTCCATTGTCTCACACAGAGAAAACAGACAGCTGGATATATGACTATATTCAATACACAACTGCGGACCATGGAAAGTCACAGAACTCTGAAGTAGTTCCAGTGAGTAAAATAATAAAACTGATTTAAATTAATATATACACACATACACTCTTCTAAACTAACACTTTTTAAGTGCAACATAGGAAAACATCTCTGCCATGACCATGTCAAATCTTGGCAGAAGTGATTAGACAGGCGTTTTGCGACCTGTGCCCTAGAAAGCAGCTCCTGCAGAACAGCCAGGACAGGGAGATCGGGGATCATATGGCATCGGCTCCACCTCCTTCCTCTGGCTGTTGCTTTATTTGCTCACACTTATCACTGCAATCAGAGCAGCACACAGACTTTTCCAGGCAGTTAGCAGTCAGGAGAAATAAAGTTCTCAGCTACCTCTAACAGCACTCACTCACTGTTACCTGAGCAGCAAAGTAGCTATGCATCCTCTCAGTAACTAGTGAAATGCATACACATACAGATACACATATATACCAACCTATTTCTGCTTGGATTTGGTTTGTTTNTTTATAAATAGTCTTCATGCACCAGGAATGATCAAGAATGAAAGGGCAAGAGGTCTGATCATCATGATGTGATTCACACCATGAAAATAATCCAGAAAACTCCTAGATTAAATTGTTTGCATTGCACCTCTACAGCAAGCCCTGTGAAACATCTGTAAACATTACAGGACAACCAAGAGAGAAGCACAGGTTCCCAACCCCAGCAGGATGATCTCAGAATTCAAGAGCACCCATCTCCCAGAAGACCAAGGGCACTAACAGCCAGTGCTCACCACATTCCCCGCTAGTAGCACCTCAACGGAAAAACTGATGAGGGCAAAATGTCTACAAAATAATAGAAGAGACCCACTAGTATTTTTCTTTGAAAATGACTTTTTTTTTATTTATTTTTTTCAAGCTAACGACTACATATTAGCTACACTGCAATCACAAGAAGTACAAGGAAACAGTTATTTAACATACTTTCAGGGAGCAAGAGAGACCTCTTAGAAAGAAGACGCTGGGTAACTGACTTTCCATTTTCCTACCAGGACATGAATTTCAACTATGAAAACGTTCAGGTACTTATTTATAAATCACAACCCTGAAAATAAGTAGTGTATCATAACTGGAGTCTTTACTTGCCTGCTCACCTCAGACAGCAGGCAGTCCGGCATTCAGGTCTGGACTTCCTGATCTAATGCGTTGTTCCAGCACAACTAACAAGGTTTGGTTTCCTAAGGATCTGCTCCTACAAAGCCCTGTGGCCACTTACCAAGCTCACCCATGTGCCCCTAAGTTTCTTCACTTTATAGAACTGTTTGTCCACTTATTCCCTTTTTCAAATACTGACACCCTCACTGTTTTGCCAGCTCTCAGCTCCTCCTCGAGCCCTGGAACCCATCTTCACGCCCCTCCCGCTCCATCCCCACCAACCCGCCCATATCCACATGGTGCTAACAAGAGGCAGCATCAGCTGAGCCGCCCCAGGCTGTGCACAGCTGGCTGGCCAGCTGGGAACCACCTCTTGGCTTCCAGGAGCAGCACAGGAAATATCCTGACCTCCCTCCCTCTGCCTTTTGGAAGGAGGGCACTCACTCCACCCCACGTCAGCCTTCACAGGCTGGGGTGAAGGCAATCTTTCTCAGACCTCTCCACCCTCTTAAATTGTTTGAAACCAACAGAGGGGTTCGCACTTACTAGGGATGAAAAGACACAAAGGCAGAGTCAATGATGCTTCCTCATGAAGCTGGGATTAAAAGGTAATCCAGATGCTTTCCAGCCATCTTGAAAATGCCTACCTTCCTGCAGAGGAGGGCACTGTCTGTACTTTTGCAAAGGCCATCCAGCTCAGAGGGACCAGGAATAAGCTAAATGGATAAAAACTCAGTTTCAGCATCTTCATGGGCTGGAGTGAAGCTGTCACCAAGAATTACCATTTCCCTCTACTGATGAGGAACAGAAGGATCTGGAGCTATTCACAGGTAGAACTACCTGAAAATGAATGCCATGGAAGGCTCCTCTCCATCTGTGACAGTACACACGGAACCAGGGCCGACAGAAAAATGCCACTGCTCCTCACTGGGGAAGAGGATACTCATACCCTCAATACATACTCAAATATCAACTAACGAGAGGTTAATTACAAACACAGAAGGACAGTCTAACCCACAGAAACTACCTGTTGTTAACAGAAACCTTTTCACGGCTTCCTTCACCCACTCCCCTTGTGGCTTATACCTGCTCATGCCTTGGTGACAGAGCGCAGGTAACAAGAGAACCAAGCGCTGCACTCAGCAGGGGCAGCGATGCTCCAGTAGCCAAGTACTGGTCTGGGACTCATCAGGCCTAGGCAGGATCTCGACGCCCTCTCAGGCTGCCAGCGCTCCCAAGCCACCAGCACACCCGCAGAGCACAATGTGGTGCTGTGCAGCCAGCTCCAGCACCACTGGGAACACGGCCACCACCGCTCCCAGCTGACGTGCCAGCTTCGGGTCTACCCAAACGGGGCTCCGCTGCTATAGGCCAGCACTCCCTCAGCCACCCTGGCTCAGACACCCAGCCACAAGGTGACAGGACTTCCCTCAGTGACCTGGGACTGGAGGAGAAGAGAAAAACACTCGCCTACCACAGCTGGCAGAAGAGCAGTTACCATGGGCAGCGCGCATCACCTACTGAACGTGGGGTGCACGACTCCGAACTGCCTTGGCTTTGCCCTTCTCCTTATGGCAGCTCTGCCCATAGGGTTCACAAAGGCTCTGGCTTATAAATGCTAGCAAACGCCTACCTGCTCATTACTCAGCGCTTCCATAATTGTATATAGGTTGTGGAGAATACTGTCCTGTAAGGACAATATCCAAAACAGGCTCTGAAAATAAAGTATTCCAGAGCGTTCTCACATACAGCCAAAGGTTGGACACACAGGGCTTTGTGCAGGGAAGAGCATGGACAGCATGTTACTTGAATTATAGCTAGAGTGGGAAAACACACACACACACAATATAGTGTTGGGGAAAAAAAAAAAAAAAGTATTATTTCAAGTGTCACATGCATTCTGTGTCTCAAACAAAGCCTGAAGCCTGTGATGCGTGAATGCAAGAATTCTTAGATACTCTGCAAGCCCCACTTCTCACACTGAGCAACCAACAGCCCCTGCAGCCACACGGCTGCTTGTTGCTGAGCTCGCAGCAAACCCACACGGCACCCGGAGCTGCGCTCAGAGCCCAGCGGCTCCCTGCAGCGCACGGAGCGCCCGGCGCCGCTCGGCGACTCACCCAGCCGCGACACCGCCAACCGTGCCTGCAGAAGCACCGAGTGACACAAAAGCACGGAACGAGAGCATCGCGGCAGCAAGGTACCCCCGCCGGACGGCAGGACCAGCGGCGGGCAGCCCGCCGCGCACGGTGCGGCTCCGTTTCACCCGCCGAGCGCTCGGCAGCTGCCCCACC
>VXAV01009190.1:76085-88663 GCA_013399715.1 Alectura lathami | reverse complement strand
GGCGTGCGGGCTCTCCTGCGCCGTGCTGCAGGTGCAGTGCCTGGGGCGCTCAGACGCCAGGCTGCGGCTGGTGCACACCGTGCCGGGAGCCAGGCGGCCGAAAGGCAGGATGCTGCTGACTCTGGCCCTTCACGCGTTTCGGTTTAGGACCAGATCTGCAAGCACTGCCTTTCCTTCCCCTCCAGTTTAGCTTTGTGTTACCTAGGCAGCCAACCATCCATCTTTTCTGACTGCCAACCAGACCACAGGGCTCCATGGGAATGCGGCAGTTGTTGAAACCCTAACAAGCTTTTGAAGGCGTTCACCACCTGGAACACTGGCAGCCGCAGCTCACCTGCTTCCAGTGCCACCGGAGCTCTGAGAGCCCAACGTGCCCCCGCTGGGAGCTTCAGCTCTGTTACAGAACACGGCCTCGGTAGGTGTTAGCTGCTCTCAGTTTGCTGTTTTTCCCTGAAGCCTGTAGTCGAGCTGTAGGAACACTACCTTTGAGTTATTTTCCACCCTGTTACCTAGCAGTGCAGCGTTCACGAGCTCCCGCCTTTCTTTACTGGCGCTTTCAATAGAGCGGGTTAATGATCTCTCATCTAACACTGGAAAGCAAATTTGAGTAGTGCACTTTTGAGAAATAGATTACAGGACTAGGGCAATAAATCAAGAGTGCCAGCTTAGCACATTCCCATATATTTCAGTGGAGCAAATAACTTCTGGTACAAGTCAATTAAAGACAAAAATAACTAGTAAAGTTTTAGAATATTTTACAAGACCCAACATTTATGAACAAACATACAGCTCCTGGCATCACCTTGGCAGCAGACTAGGAGTACGTGGAGGTGTTCCCTAGAAGCTGCAGAAGAAACCACAGCACATGTGAGTGAAGTAAGATCTTCGTCCACATTTCAAGGTAATGCTGCCACTGACCAAAAACCTGCCATCTTGCAGAATGAGTAGAAATTATACTTACAGAAGTACAGAGCAGTTATTCATAAGGAGTATAAAAGCAGTTGCAAGGGCAACTAAATAACTATTAATCATATCAAAACTCCTCGTAGTTCTATTAGATTCCCTCTTGTTTAGCCAGAGTAATTTGAGATTATCACTGAATTATACACTTAAGTAGATTACATTAGTGTGCAACAAACCATAAAATATGCCCAAAAAACTGAGTTACGTGATTCTAATAGACTAAGCTTGTGAATTTATCATAGAATACTAACATTAAGAATCAAATATATTTTATTTGATCCAAAAATTCATCTTGCAAAGTGAGGACACCAGAATTACATTCTAGAATAATTTAGAATTAGTAACACTAACGTCTAGGTGTAAATTCCAGTGGTCAGTTCCTAGATGCCAAATGAGACCAGCAGGACCTTTGCTCAGCTCCGCACCACACCTCTGAGCACAGTGCTGCTTTTGAACAACTTCCCACACAGCCCAGGAGAAAAAAGCTTAACGGAGTGCCTTGGCACATTGTCAGGGCAGCCTCACTCTGTAGTCGCCCTGCACCTCAAGCTCTCCTCTTCTTCAAGAAGTCGTTCAGCTCTGAACAACTTTCATTGCTCACATGTGCTTTAGGAATGACAAAGCGTCTACGTTCAGGTGGATCGGTGTACAAGAGACCCATGGGGTGCTGAACATGTTCTCCACCTTTACCAACTTATTTTCTTGGCTTCTATTCACTTACTCATTTCTTCTTTGCTTCCTCCTTTTCTCCTTCCATCTCTGCAGGGTGCTGGAAACAGTAAGAGAGCCAAGTGCTCAGGATGCAGGTACATCAGCTCCAGCCTCCGGCTGCAACAGAACATAAAGCAATGATGCCGTGTTGGGGCCTAAGCCCTGAAGATGCAGAGACAGGATTTGAGACACTCAGTGCTCTACCACACTGCAGTAGGATTTCTTCCTTCCTCAAAACCCTTTGCAGATGTCAAACCAATATATCCATCCCCCTTTTAAAGTAACACCTCCTCAACTTCCTTAACAAGTGTTATGCAATAATTGAACTGAAATTTTAAAACACCGTAGTCTGTAGGATTGAAAGGACTAAGGACAGTATGAATTGAAGCATCTTCTGATGAAAACGGCAGAAGAAAGCCTCCCCTCAGTCTACTCCAAGATGCCAGAGGAGTCATTCTCCTTTAGCTCAGCAGCAGCACGCAGAGCCAGACACCTGTGGGCAACACCAAAACAGAGCTGACATTGTCAGGCTTGGAGAACACCAGACAAAATCCAAGTGAAAAGTCTCTAAATCCAGAGATTAGGAGGAGTCCTGACAAGCTCTCCCACTACTGCACCTTGCTGCCTCTGCAGCTCCTCCCTACTAGATAAATAGATCAATCGAAGTTTGTGTTGGTAGATGGCTCTTCCTCAAATCTCCAGAGCTATGAGGGACCCAGAGCCAAGCAGACCCCTGAGCCCAGCAGGCTCAGCTGTGCCCCTCTCAGCGCAACCCAACTCCACTGACTCCAGCGCTCACTGGATTTCTGTGTAATCCCCACCCTGCCTCAGGCCACTGGAACCATTGCCTCTGAAGCACCCTCTGAGGGTGCTTCTCCCGTCTCCACCCACTTCCCACCCTAGCCTTCCATAACTGAAGTTCCTGAGGCTGGGCCCAAGGGCAGGGGGCTCTTCTCAGGGAACCTGCCACAGGGAGCCTCTCCTATTGCACTCCTGCGTGGCTCTAGCGCAGCTTTGGCAGTGAATGCCACAACTGGTTGGCTTGCGTACCGAAATTTACAAGCAAAGTGAAAAAGTTCAGCCATCCCAACAAAAGAAAATGACACTGATGCTCCTAGATATGACTTGCTGGGTCAATCCCTTCTCACCCAAATCACACATCTAACCAACATTTATCACCTGAGTCCACCCGAGGGAGGAAACTCCCTCCTGCCACAAACCTTCCTGCCTGTAGGAATAGGAAGGTGAGGAAAACAAGGCTGTTTTCTATCCTTTCAAGCAAGAAAAGCTATTTCCATGATTTCAAAATCACAGTATCGTCTATTTTTGCTGTAATTGGAAAGAAAGTGATGGTGCTGCTTGTATCTTCAGCAAATGGCTTCTATGGCTATTTACCCTCGCTCCAGCTGGACATTGAATCACCTGAAGAGGCTGTCATGCATGTAATGTAATGAACAGTATCCTTTAAGTGGCACAGATTGCTAAATTACTTATTTATACCCAAATATTTTCAGTCCCACTTCTCTGAAACTATACGCACAGGTCAGCTGCAAAACTAAGATATTTCCAAGGAGCTATTTCTGACTTTCAAGTTGAAGTACAGCACAGCCTGTACTGGCAGTAATTGCAGCTTCTGCATACAAATAAATACCACATTTAGAATTGGTTATTTCCACTTTGCAGTAAGGTAAGTTCAGTGTGGAGGGGAAAATGACTTGTCACAACTACTAAGCAGAATGAATGTCACATCGGCCTTACCTAAAATTCTATGCTATATACTTTAAAATCTATTTTACCTTTCCTTGGAAGAGAGTAAATGTCAATTTCCTCTGAATTTGTAACTTCTCAGAAATTTGGGAAGTTACATTTAATGTTTCCAAAAGCTCACCACCAGGAAATTAAGAATCTATACTTAGTAGCAACTTTCATCATTTGGTTTTAAGAAGTTCCCCGCCTTGAAAATACATAGCCAAGAGAAAAACACTTCTCCCCCCCCCAAATCAGTCATTTCCCCTCAAAAACTAACTTCTGTCTTTTAACTGTCTTGGCTTAATCTTCTACATATGCACCCTAACAAGAATTCCTTCCTTCCTTGAACACATAATGGAGTGGTGAGGCAACCCTTGAGCACTAAATGGGACACATTCAGTAGAAAAAATATTATTTAAAGACACCTATTTAAAGCAGGTGCAAAGGGCAATGCAAAAAGCACAAAGGTGCATTACAGTAGGAGATGAGTCTCATGGGATTACATCCCCAGGTCTACATCCCATTCCCATCCCTACAGTGATTCACCTCCACTTATCTCTCCAATTGTCTACAGCTACAGCTCCATTCAGGGCTGTTGGCTGACCACTCCCCATCTTTTCCTGCATCTTGGCTTTCTTACTTGAAAAACAGCTGCAAATTGACTGCAGTGTTTACACTGCAGGTAAATACAGCACCGCCCCCACACCTAGGTACTGCCTGCAGGACTTCCTCAACGTCCTGCCAGCTGTGGCTGCAGCACACAAAGGAGGAAGATTTCAGTTTATTGCATTTGCAAATCACTCCAACCACATCTGTACCAGAAAACACCGTAATTCACACGCTGCCATTCTATCACTGCCGACTGCAATAGGGAATGCTTCTGCATTTGTAATCTAGATGAACGTACTCTGACTCTAGCATTTCTCCCTGTTCCAGTTAATGAGGTATCACCAAAAGGTGGATGAATAAACGAAATAAATCATAGAATGGTTTGGGCTGGAAGGGACCTTGAACACCACCTAGCCCAATCCCCTGCCATGGGCACCTTCCAGTAGATGAAGGTTGCTCAAAGCCCCGTCCAGCCTGGTATTGCACACTTCCGATGAAGGGACATGCATCTCAGATATGTTTCCTTCCTCAAAAACATGCTGGTATCTTAAGGCATTAACCCACCCTTATCTCCTCATTTCTTTTTTTCATCCTCAACCCACTGCCCACTGCTTCACAGCTGACCTAGCAAAACAGACCTCTTGAGCATCCCACATGTGTTTTAAATGCAGTGTACCACCTTGGCCCAACAAAGCTGCAGAGATACTTTCTGTTGAACCCTCAGACTCTTGCCATGAAGCTTTCAAGCTGTACTCATGCCTTGTCCTCTGCTGTAGGGCTGACCTCCTCCAGCTGAGGGACAGCACCATCTTTAACAGCTGTCACCACCTTCTGCAGCAATTATTTAACTGCAGCCTGAGGGTAATGCATCATTAGACCGGCATTACACCTTGGTAAGAAACAGCCTCTCCCTCCAGATGAGTTTACAATCAATAGAGACAAAAAGCAGGGAGGGGGGAATAGAGATAACAAGGTTGTCAGCTAGTCTCCACATTTCCCTGAATTCCTACAGTCTTAATTCCTAAGGTGAAACTTCAGGGCCCTGCTTTGTCCTGATCAGTGAGGCTGGATCATCAACAATGATCTTTTGAATTTGCCTGGAAGGAAATCTTCAGGAGTTGGAAATGTTTTCATTTGCTTCAAGAGAGAGATCTAGGTTCTGCCACATCCTAGCTGGCTAACTAGAAGTCAGTGCCAGTGTAAGCACTGAGAGAAAGGACAGGTTACAGCAGTGGAAAATGAGGTCTCCAAATTTCTTCCCTACCTTTCAGTGAGCTTCTGCTGCCAGCTTGAGGCTTTGGCACTTGTTAGAAAACAGACTGAGCTTTAGGCACAGTGCAGAAGGGATTCAGATCCGTCAGCCCCTAACAGTTCTCTGGTGATGGTCTCCAGAGACAATGCATGCTATAATGCCCAGAAGAACAAAGAGGATCTGCCTAGACAACAAAAGTCCAGAAGAGTCTGGACATATTTTAGAGCCTCAGTACCTTCAGCGATACTGATGCTAGTTCTGAAAAGGCCTGCCTTTCAACCCGGCTGCTCCCAGCAGCGATGCTTCCTTTTGCTGTCTGCTCACGCATTAAACCTGAAACCAACTGCCCTCAAAAATGAATAAATTACCTTCCCAGGAATGTTTACCTCAGGTAGAGTTTCTGCCTTCTCAAACCTAAGCTGTCTAAAGGCCAGCATCTCACTGCTACAGGCAGTGTATCAGGTAGCAGTATACCTATAGAAACGCCTGCTTCTCTCAGCCAGGCTCCCAAAGCACCAACCTCATGGGCTATCTGGAGTGTGTTTTTATTTACTTTCATTTAACACTAAATTCTTGCTTATTGCTATCTCTGTTTTCACAGTGACTAGGCTTCTAACATTAGCAGACAGACAACAGTAAAATAAATAAATAAAAATGTGAAGACAACTATTACTTCCATATGGGAAGCTCCCACCTCAGTTTAATTTGTATTAGTCGCTCAGAACTTCATTCTGTGATGATTCAAAGATTCTCAGGTAGATCACTTCTAGTCACCACTAAAGTAAATGTATAGATTCTGAAATAATTAGAAGCTGGATCCTCACTGGACTTTTATCCTCACTGGAGATAACTGGTATATTGTGCAAGACCCTGACTAATAAAGGCAACACAGGACAACGAGGAACTAGTTTGGTTAGCACTCTACATAAACCTTAAATACAGCTTCTCATGCACCTTAGGACTGCATTGCTGTTCTCATACAGGTAACTTCCTGTCTATTGGATTTCTCAAGTTTCTATGTAAATTGCAGGGGCTTTCACATTTCTGGAAGTAAGGGTTCTTGCTGATGGCAGCTTTAGGTTGAAAATCATTTGGATGTTATTATTACTCTGACATAACTAAAACAGGTAATGGTTACAGTAAGGAAATAGCTTAGCATACACAATAAAAACCTAATGAGCAGTTTGAGAGTCTGGCAAAGCTCTACATCCAAGATGAGAAATAGCTGAGCTTAGCTATCACTAATTATGTACTAAGTAGGAAAAATTACTTGAAAATATTACTTATGACTACTTCCTTGGTGGGGGCAGGGGGGAGAACAGAAACGTTGTGTCTTTCTAATATCAAGGTGGAAAGTCAAGCTCATGGACAGCCATTAAAAAAAAACACGTCTAGTTAATACATTATTTTGAGGTTCTATACTATCTTCTTGCCATAATTTATTTGTTTTGTTTGTTTTAATACCATTATCTTACTACTTCATTATATATTTTCCTTTGCATTTGCTTAATGTAACTGTAGAGCTTTTGCTATATCATAATCTATGTATCATTAAAGGACAATAGTTTGATATAAGCTTTGTCTAAACCAGTAACTACCACATGTGTATTACCCTTAAACTAACTCTTCAGAATGCTACTTTTAGTAATGAGACCATAGTTCTTCTTTCTTCCTGCCAGCAAATTGGCTGTAAATTGAATTAAAATTGATACACAGTTTTCTTTCTTGTATTACAGCCACCTGTCTTGTTAAGTTCCTGTGTCAGGAAAGGCAACAAATGAGTGCTGTGTACTACAATTCAGCAATAACCATTATTTAACAATATTTACCTGTTTGGTAAAGGTTTTCTTCATATTTCATAGTGCACAGAATGCAGACAAATGATCTTACTGATTCCACGCTGATGGAACAAAGTTTCTTTCTGTTTCCTGGCACTGTTACCAAATTAAAACTATCACAAATTTTCTACTGAGGCGGTAACTTCTTCAATTAATTTGCTGTTCTCATTAGGAGTGTTCCAAGGTCTATCCGTCACATTTGTGCAGGCTATACATAAAACTAATCCTGGAAAGGGAACTGATTAAAGACTGTCCTTACTGCAAGAACAGTAATGAAACATCACATCTTATAATGACAATCTTGAAAGACATGGACCTACATGAGCACAGAGATGAGAAGGGACTTGCTTGTCACCTTGGACTTAGGAGCAGAAGGTTGTGTCTGTCAAGTAATTGAATAAAGAGACTGCCTCAGAGTCAAGGATGGACTGGCTGCTCTTGGAAAGGACCTCTGGAGATTTTCCAGTCCAAGTCCTCAGAGCACAGTCACCTACAGCAGGTTGCTCAGTGACTTGTCCAGTGTGGTTTTGAATCATTATTTAGAATGACTTGGGTTGGAAGGGACCTCAGAGATCATCTAGTTCCAACCCCCTGCCATGGACAGGGCTGCCAGCCACTAGCTCACTACACCAAACTGCCCAGGAACCCATCCAGCCTGGCCTTGAACACAGCCAGGGATGGGGCAACCACAGCTTCTCTGGGCAGCCTGCGCCAGCGCCTCACCACTCCCTCAGGGAAGAATTTCTTCCTGATGTCCAACCTAAACCTCCCCTCTTTCAGTTTTAGCCCATTCCCCCTTGTCCTACCATTATCCACCTGTCAAAAGTCGGTCCCCCTCCTGCCTGTAAGCTCCTTTCAGGTATTGGAAGGCCGCAATGAGGTCTCCCCGGAGACTTCGCTTTTCCAAGCTGAGCAGACACAACTCCCCCAACCTTTCCTAATAGGAGAGGTGCTCCAGCCCTCTGATCATTTTGGTGGCCCTCCTCTGGACCCGCTCCAACAACTCCACATCCCTTCTGTACTGAGGGCTCCAGGTCTGAACTAGGTCTCCCCAGACTGAATATCTGGAGACTTCCCAGCCTCTCTGGGCAACTTCTTCCAGTGTTCCACTGCTCACACAGTGAAGTCATGTTTAAATGGCATTTCCTGTATTTCAGTTTGCTCCAATTTCCTCTTGTCCTTACAGTGAGCACCACTGAGAAGAGTCTGATCTTTCCTTCTCAAGTTTATCACCTTCCTCATTCCACTTTTCTCCACCTTTAAAAATTCTAGCACCTCATGTGATTTGTATTAATATCTGCAAGTCTATGTTATACCGTCATTATTGATGCTGTGGTGTTAGAGACATCCGCTTCTCTGTTCACATCCTCTGCCCTGAGTTAACTCGCATGGGTTCCCACCCCAGAAGTACTACTTGCTTACTACATCTGTCCTCACTGCCGCTCAAGTTGTCTTTTATGCTCCTTTTGTCCTAGTGACTCTGTAGACTGGAAAACACAGAAGCAGAAATCTGTTTTTGTGGCTTAGCTTGCCAAAGTTCAGCCAGCAGATAGCTCTTGTCTTCAGCAAATCAGCTCTGTGGATGCAGGCGTAAACCAGGGAGTTATTTATCTCCCTGAGGTAAGTCCTAACTATAGGTAAAGGTCAAAAATTTAGATAAGCACCTCTTCTGTTGCTGAAGCATCAACTGACAGTAAACATGACTGAACTGGGAAAAACATTCTTGTGTAGAAGGAATAATGGAGAGAAGATATACTCAGTGCTCAGTAGTTGCAAGTATCTGCCTTGCTGTTATTTCCAAAGTAAATGATGCAAGATCACACTTCTGTGTACGGTTATTTTTCCTGTTGCATATGATCCTGGATCAGAAGTTTCTATTCATTCTAAGTCTTCTCACATTTCTGCCTATGCAAGAACTTATCTGGTCCTGTGACATTTTATAGAATGATACGCAGGAATCCACAGGAACAATCTGCTTTAGAATGTGCGGATTTTTAATGTACAAAAACACCCAACACAATGTCTACTGAAGAAATGTTAGTATGGTACGTGCAAGTGGTTGCACGCAGGACATAACTGCACAAGGGCTGAGTAGGTCTCCAGAAGTACCTCCCTTCAGTGAGTGACCCCAAGGTGGCCTTGCTTTCAGTATCAAATCCTAAATCCAAGAACCTGATGTGTGCCAGAGTACTGAACTAATGATTCACATCTACATCTATGCTTACATACCGATCACGCTTAAAGAGTAATAGGCCAAAATGTTAGTAAGCTCTAGCATTAGAAATAGCTGAAGGTAATGAAAGGAAAGAATAATAAGTAAAAATAAATCTTTGTGTCCTCTTCCTCTATTTTCATTTATTATGAAATTATATATTCTCTCTCCCTTTCATTTATTATTTTTTTTTTCTTTCAATCACAATGCAGTTTCCAGAAAACTTTGCCCTGGCATAACTGAGTTGCAAAAGTAACAATAAGAGAACATTCCTTTTTCTGACCACACCTAGAGATGACTCCAGATTACAAAACAATGAGTCGAGATCTTCTCTGTAATGAGAGAATACAACATGCAGACAGTTTCCTGACGAGATGGCCTGGATCTAAAATCTCCATGTGTAATCTGGATTTCAGAAAAGACCAGGAATTTGGTTCTGCTGGCTCTGTAATCCCAGTGAAGCTATTTACCTGAACCAGAAGTTACATGACTGTGCTGAGCTTTACTTGAGATGATTCAGAAAAGTAAAGGTCCAAGGAAGGTGGTGAGCCAGCTGGTGTGGCTACACTGATGTTCTGGGCTGGGGAGTGACAGTCCCTTTGTAGGAACAAGCCTTAAACAGCTCTTATTAAATCTGTAATTTGAGACTCGTCTATGCCCTAATGTAATGCAAATCCGCTGCCTTTTTTCTTCTGAAGTTATTGACAACAGAAGCACAAAATTAAAGTTCAAGGAAATGGTTATAGTGAAACACCTTGTGCAAGCCTTGAAGTCTCATGCTATCTCCAGTTTTCTTGTGTTTTAGTCCGCTTTGAACCCAGTGCCTACGTTACATCCCAGCAATTCAATGCTTCATGTTTCATGTTGTTTGAGTGAGCTTTGTTACATAACAAGAAGCTGACAGCACACACTTCGTGTTAACTGCTAATCCAATTGAAGGCTGAAGTCGTTAATACAAGAGCTTTTGGTGGTGTTTACAGTTGTGGTGCAATCCATATGCGCAGAAATGAAATAAGTTAAAATATCTTCTCATTTTTGCAATAGCTACAAAACTTGTTCAGTGACAAGGCTCGTGAAACTTGGTACTTGATTTGTATCTGAGCACCAAGTGGGCCAACCACTTAATCAAAATCTACAGCCACTCAGAGCTATAAAGGCAACCTCATGTTTCTTCATTCAGACAATTAACACACTTAAATGGTGTACATCAATCATTAGTGCCGCAAGTGCTCCTAAATACTTCAGAGATCTGCTGCTGAGGTTCCTGATTTTTGGGTTGCACTCTGATATATTTTCCTGAGTGATATTTCTAATGTCGTGCATCTTGGTGAATTGTTCCTCAAAATTGTTTGAGGATGAAGAAAGAAAAAGAGCATGTGGAAGAACTGTATCCATATAGAAATATGTCTAAAAGGAAACCATAACAAACCAGCTCTTGTTTCCCATTTTGGACTTGCTGGACTGTGACTTTTAGCGTCGATTTTTGATAGCTAACAGTTCTTTCTAGCAGCTTCTTGGAGAAAGTAGGTATACAGAAAAGGGTGTCACTCTGTGGTAAGAAGCTGTGATTTGTCTAGACAGAGCTTCCTTGGCATAATCTAGGTAATTGTTCCCTAGCCTCTTGCAGGCTACCAGTATGGAGCAGTTAAAGCAGCAGTGTATTTATGCCTGTTAAACCAGAATTTCTGCCTATTGTTTTCCTGCCTGCACCACTTTCCACTGCTACAGTCCAGCTATGTTATACCAGGACATTAAACACTCAGGATCCAGGATGTCTAGACAGGCTGAAAGACTGTCTGTGTTCCATTTTTCACGGAGGAACTGCAGTCAACTTTCCTAAGAACTAAGGCTATTTGGAAAGAGAAGGTGGCAAAGTTCCTAGTACAAGACACATCTTCTAGCTGCTTTCTGAAGCAAGTAATACAGCCTGGTAGGGATTTCCAGCAATGCATAAAATTCCTGTGCAAGCTTGCCCCTGCTCCCCTGCCAGGCTTTAAACCTTTGACAATTACTGCTAATGTCTTAAACAGCTTGCAGTTGTATTCTGAGCATACAAGATTATACTAAAACCTACCATGTTAGCTGGTGATGTCATATTAAACAGAGGAAAGGACTAAAGGGTGGTTTCCTTGCCACAGAGGATGGAAAGGTAGAAATAAATGGTTTCATTTTCAAGTATGGGACCTGTGAGAGAAAAAAGTATGTTTTGCTATGCTGTCTGCTAGTTTAAGCAATGCTAAACAAGAAAACACACACAGTTTATTTCCATGTAACCTTTGTTTGTTTGTTTTCTTCAGTGCTGGCCTTAGCCACTCTCCATGTAAGAAGCAAATGCTGTTTCCTGAAGGGTAGAGATGAACCTTGTCAGGAGATTGAAAATTGACTTCAGCATGCATAAATCATAGTAGAGAGATAATAATGGGTGCAAAAGAGTTCCTTAATACATCAGTTAGCGCATACCAAGAACCAATGACTGGAAACTAAATGCAAATTCGAAGTATAAAAGCATGCATCTAGTTTCCTCTAGGGGAAAGATAATTTAATGATTAAAAAAACCTCTCAATGTTCTGATGCCTTCAAATCAATATCCTTTGTCTGCAGTACTTCTTCAGGAAAACAAAGGTGATCTGACTCAAAATATGAATAAAAGATTTCTGTGTTTTGTGCTTAAGGCAAATGAAGGGATTTGATACTCACTTCCAGTATTAAGATCTATAAAAAGACATCTCTTTCCCCTGTTAGGAGAGAATGCAGAGAGGAAAATTCTTGGGACTAAGAAACCCAAGTAGTGAAGAGACAAAGCATTGTTCCAACAGAAGTTGGGATACTGCATAATAACACGGCTTCTTTAAATGCGTTTGGTGGTCTGCAGCTTTGACTAGATGTGTCTCACAAAAAAAGGGAGCTGACATAATAACAAAAATTATAAAAATCAGCTGTTTGAAGGGTAGCTTTTGGTTGTACATAGAAATTGCTGCCGTGGCTCATAGCTGTGGTCCATCTGAGTAACTCTCCTAGCTAATCATACGGTGCTGCACTAGAGAAAGGGTTTCCTTTTCCTTCTTCCTCTCTCCCACAATAGCTCAGTGTCTTTTGCTGGCAGCCTTTTGACTTCCTAGATGGCCTTCAACCCTTGGTACCAATCAGACTATTATGGAGTTGTGAGTGTGGTTTTGGGCTCTGCTCTTCAAGAAATAATTGAATCTAACAAAGGGACACTAAAAGTCTAGAAAATGTGCCGTAA
>VXAV01009190.1:28348-50400 GCA_013399715.1 Alectura lathami | reverse complement strand
GGGTCACTATCCTGAGAGAGAGAATGGGTCCTTCAGAGGGAGTGTGCAGCCTTCCAAATGGCACAGCTCTGCTGCCAGTCGTGTTATGGCCCAAGCTCAACTTCCTTTCCAAGGCTCTGTGTGGCTCAGGACCATCTGGTTTTGTTTGCAGGACTACGAGAGCTTTATACCGGTAGAATTTGGACTTTTGGACTTAGCTACTGCTTCCACCATTTTTTTTTTTTTTAAATGTATCTTAGTGTGCTCTGAAGGACATGGTGCAGTGAAATGTTCACAGATAATTTCTGAACAAGTGAGATTTTTTTTTTTTGCTTCTGTTTTTGGTAACTTAAGACATGTGAGTTCTGGAAATAAGGATCTTTTTCTTTGAGGAGATTTATTTGTTCTTTTCATTACCCTGGTTTAATGGAATGACTTAAAATCTTTGAGGAGTTTTTTTTACTGCATTACACCAAAGTGCCTGTAATAAGCATCTGAAACATAGCTCAGAAGTCTGAACAACCATTCTTCTCAAATCTTGGCTTCAAAATCCTGACTTGAAAGGCTGTGCTTCAGCTAAAGCCAACAAAGACAAGCTTAACACTTAGTAGAAAAAAAGCCCAACAGAACAAATCTGTAATCACCCTTTTAACATAAAAAGCAAAACCTAATCAAAGCTTCTGAAACTTTATCTTGAAGAGCTGAGTTGATGGTGATCTTCAGGGCAGCGTCACAACATTCAGCATGGCATTCTGTTTTTCCTTATTTTTTTTCTGGCAGGAAAACCACAGAGTTACGTGGGTTTGCTTGGCAAGGACCCTTCTGATACCTAGTGCATTAGTTATGCTAGGATGTGATCTGACCTGTGTTCTTGGGAATCTTTGCCTAGGCCGCAGCAGGACTCCTGGCAGACGTCATGTGCTCTTGTGCAGAGCAGTTGTTTCTGTTCATTGCATCCTAAGAGAACTCCCCTTCTGATTTTGCTCCTGATTGGATAAATAGATGTTGGTTAAAAAATGAGTAGCTTGGATAAAATACATTGGGAAAAATACATTGGAGTGAGGGTGGATGTTAACTTGATTTTAATTCAGGTGTTGACTCTGGTTCGTGGGACGGTCAGGAGTCAGAATGCCACATGGCCTGTCAGAGATGACTTCAGCTGTTGTGTACGTTTGTCTTAGCTTATTCAAGCCTGAAATATCTAAATCCTCTGAGAGACTGAAATGAAGAACGTCATCACATGACTGTTGAATCGACAGATTGAAATGCAGAAAAGTATTTAAGATAAATGGGTCTCGTGACAAAGGAAGTACTTCTAAAGCTTAATGCGCAGCCATGCAATTGGCAGTAATGTATTAGTAGGTTTTCTGTTCTTATTTAAGTCCACTTCAAAAAACAGACAAACAAAAACCCCAAGAGATTAAATCTGAGCCACATCCTCTGCAAAACTATGTGTATTACTCCTTTTGAAAGAGGGTGACATGAATTTAGGACTTTAACTAGTACCTGACAGAAGTGGTAGTTAATGCTTTGTGGATCTACCAGAAAAGTTTCTAGTCTGTATATTGCAAAAGAAATCAAGTTACCACATCTGGTCGCAGGACTTACTTTTTTTTAAGCATAGGTAGGCGTTAGAATTTAAAGAAAACATGGGTGTTCGGTTAGTAACAACTGAATAACCAGTTCTGTTTAGCACTGGCCTATTTTGGAAACGTGTTTGGCCACTGATATTTTAAAGAAGACAAATGCATGGAACTACTTCTGTAATATTTGTTCTGAAAGCTGTAATCTGTTTAGAAAAGAATTTGAACAAATGTATTAAAAAAACAAGCAAACAAACAAAACCACCAACCTTCCCCCCCAGCAAAACAAATGAACAAAACCCCCCACACCCACAAATACAAATAAAAAACCCTGGAGCATTAAGATGCATAGATGTAAGCTCTTTTGTTAGCAAGAATTTTGTGGTTCTTGTGATGTGAATAGAATTAAAGTTCCACGAAAGTGCTTTTGTCCTGCCTTGCTCTAGTACCATAATGCCAAGCACATATGAAGAACCTAACTGCAAAATATAGCTGGGTACTGTAGGTGGTGAAGTGAAAGCAAGGGCTGTCAGACCTAATGATGCTGAAATCTTGGGGTGTGCTAGAAACATGTGTGAGTGTGGAAGAATTAAATATTCTTTGGTGCTATGCTGGGAGTTGTACTTCATACTTACGATAATATACTCACTCTTTACAGTGGTGTGTGCTTTGTTTTCCTCATTAACACTTTCTGGAGGCAGAATCAAGTTTGTGAAATCAGCCTAAGTGGGGTTGTGACTCAGCCATTTCACTTGGCCCATTGCTGCTGCCACCAGTTTTTACAGACACAAAAGCCATAGGAACTTTGTATAATTTCACTTGAAATCAACTTCATACAGACTGAGATGCTGTTGAAATGCTTGCTGTGACATCTCTGAACTGATGGACTGTTAAGTGTATTGTGTATTCTATGTAAAGGAAATAAAAATGAAATCCAAGTTCTTACTGATGATAGTGTTTTAATTTTCAGGTTCGCTGGATGATGTATTGGATCGTGTTTGCTCTTTACACAGTTACTGAAACAATAACTGACCTAACAGTCTCTTGGTAAGAGCCTGCTTTTTATGAACACTGGATGTAACCGTATTCATTTCTCATAAGCTTTGATTTGCACTGATGTGGTTTGATAAAGAATTTGTATGTGTAGATAGAATTACGTTTTCCACCAATAGAAGATTTCAGAGTGTGGGTGAAGAATGACATCTTTCCAAGCTTACTGTACACTGTCGCTGGAAGCAGAGACTGTAAAACTTGTGCCTTTGCTGCAGAAGCTGAATAGGGGAATGAAACTCCTGAAAGTGTAGACTAATTTCCCTGCTGAGGACTGTATATTGCAAAGTAGTTACGTTACCTGTTTCTGTTTTTTGGCAGATGATACTATGTTCATTTTATAAACAAAATCCATAGGTCTATATCTTGTTTAATTTTTGTCTAATATAGCTTATTGTGTGTGAAGAATCCTATGTGCTAATATATAATTGTTGTTTGAAGAGAGATCTAGCTGATTTAATTAGTGCACATTTTCTTATTCCTGTTGTTGATTTCTTGCAACTTCCATCTTCTCTTCAGGTTTCCACTGTATTATGAACTGAAGATTGCTTTTGTTATTTGGCTCCTTTCCCCATACACCAGAGGGGCGAGTTTAATCTACAGAAAATTTCTCCACCCTCTTCTTTCTTCTAAAGAAAGGGTAAGAAATAATTTCTTATGTTTGTAATGCCTAATATGGAAATACCATATGCTGAAATAACAAACCATCACTGGACAAGCGATAAAAGCGGCTCAGTGTGTTAGTGGCTTGCCATGCAGCATGGATATGGACTGGAAGAGAAAAGTACCTGTGCCTGTCCATATACATGCCTCTGCTTAACTTGCACGAGTAGTCTGTGACTTTCTGTTGACTTGAGGGTAGCACAGTGTTCTCTGGCCTACCTAGTGTGCCTTGCGGAGCCCAGCTCAGTGGAAGTGATGCAGTCCAATTTTTCTACTAGAAGAACATGTGCAGAAGCATGAGTACAGTTTTAGCAACAGCCCTTTGTGTCATTTTTTTTCTAGCATATCCTAGTAATAGAATTTCTCACGATGAATGATGTTGGTGGCTTTCTGATGTGCAAAGTGAAAGGATATGAAGAGAGACTTTCTACTGAAGTTCAAGGGAGAACCGATCTGCAACAGAAAGTACCCAGACAGAAAATAGCTAAAGGATATTTAGCTTTATCCAAAGTATGCCAATGCCACAGATCTGCTTAGTTCTTTTTCAGTGTTTGGGTGTGTGGGAAGAGCAATTAGGAAAGGGGTGAAGACTACTGCAGATAAACCTCAAGGTACAGAACGTAATACTCATAATGGTCAGTGGAGGATGTGACCTTTACCAGGCAAAACAGGTAGTTGATGTGATTTGAACAACGTCAGCTTGACCTTACGAAGGTTGAATTGCAAACAGTTTGCAACTCCATTAGCTAAAGGGATTCTTCTCTGCAGTCTGCTAGCTATTATTAGCTATCTTGAAGCCTTTATCTCCAACTCTAGACATCTACCACAGCTGGAAATAAGTGTCATGACCATATTGTCCTTGTGACAGAGCAGTGTCACAGCTCTGGCCTCTGAAGTTCTTTGTGAGCTGACTCTACCTTTCTAAGGAAGTAATTTCATCTTGAGCATGTTGTTTTTCTTGCACAACATTTGTCTGGAAATTAAATCATACTGTCTACAACAAACTTTTGTAGCTGCAATGTTTCTGAGCTCGATAAAAGTCATCTGTTTTACCTTCTTGTTTGACCAGACTTAATCCTTTTTTAAATGAGGGAGTGTAAGCAGATGAAAGATTAGTACACAAAGCCAAGAGTAATTGTTCCATTAAATTTTTCCTTGAAGATTTCTTATGTCTTCCTTTTTTGATGAAAAATAATGCTGTGGAATAATGTGACTCTCATACACACAACCTTTTAATACTTAAGTATGTTTTGCTCTAGGAGATTGATGAGTACATTGTACAGGCCAAAGAAAGAGGCTACGAGACCATGGTGAATTTTGGAAGGCAAGGACTGAATTTGGCAGCAACTGCTGCAGTCACAGCAGCTGTAAAGGTAACCTTCTGCTTACATTGATTGCTTTTGTTCTTGATACTCTTATTGAACGGTGTGGTGGTACTGAGGAGTTGCCACTCCTGTATAAAAAGACTAGTTCTGGAAATGTTTTGAAAGCCAGGAACAGAATGCAAGGGCTGCAGCACTCTAGTCCTCATACTGTGTCAGTTTAAGGTGGCTTGTAGTTATTTTCTGAATGATGGGGATCTGATTACTGTAATTGAGAAGATACTACACAGTTTTCTATGCAGGCTTTTGGTAAAGATGACTATTTTTTCTTTTCTGTCTCTGTTGTGCTTTCTTGTTGGTAAACAAACTATGTAAAGGATTTCTGTCTTCTTTCTGCTGTTTTTCTCCAATCAACTTGAGGTAACTGCATATGTGAAGTAAGGCATGAAAGATTACTACCACAGATAAAAGTTACCTTGGCACAATTAACTTGTTTGCAACTAGTTGATTGAATTATTAAATTTATGCATAAGCATCAGCTTGCATATTGCTGCTTAGCATTCTCTTGCTTGTTATTTAATTTCCATGAAATCATGAAGTAAAGTAACGTGTGGTGGCTCTGGATCCAAGTTCCTGCAAAACTCATGAGCTTGAGTTGAATTTCAAAGGATTCTGGGTCTAGGAGAATAAAATGAAAGCTTTTAAGCAAGCTTCGGAGCAACTTGTAACCCACCAAAAGGGAGCAGAACTGAGCAGCACCATGACTTTTTGGCAATGTGTATCCATTTAAAACAAAAGTGTGGAAATTGTGGAAAGAAAGATGTGTATATCCTAGTTAAATAGTAGCTCTGAGGCTATCAGGGTTAATTTCCTCTGGGGAATGAACGAAACTGTTGTGTTCATAGTAACAGGACTGAAAACTGTTGGTAGGTAACATAAAGCACTGTAGACAGTCACAGTTAAGGAGGTACAGCTAGCATTTAACTTAGGTTTCTGTGCTTGTATGTAAACTCTTCGTTATGTAAGTCAAAGGCATGTTAAAAACTGTATATTCAAACTATATCAAAAAGATTTGGAAAAAATCACACATCTTGATTGTTCACTTTCTCTCTTTTTATAGATGTATGTGGGTGTTGGTTTAAAAATGATTTAAAATGTAGACACAATGATCCTGAAATATTGAAATTGTGGTTCAGTTTGATCACTGATTCTCTTTTTGTGACTCAAATTCTTAGTATTGCCTGAAGGAATGAAGGAATGTAGAATGAGTACACTTTCAGAGGAATGAATGATTCCAAAGTGAAAGTAGGTTATTATAAACAAAGCAAAAAAGCCAACAATAACAACAAATCTAACCTGAAAGGACTCTGCTGGGGAAAAAATTGTAAGAACTATGCTGTTAAAAATGCTAAAAATGCAAATTCTTTGCCAAACAGCAGACTTAGAACAACATGCACCTGTAATGATAATTATGCTCTGTGTGTTTTCCCCATGTCTGTCTGCCTGGCTAAAACTGGATATTTCCTTGTTAATCTTTATGGTGCTACAGAAAGGGGAAAATAAACAGCACAAATATCTCCTCCCAGTTTCTTCTAAAGCGGGTGACATCAAGGCAAAAGTTATTCCCATGTTTGGATTTTGTAGCTGGCAGGCTACCTGCTTTATTTGTTAAAACTTGTTTAACATGCTCATGAATATTTGTGCAGAATTACTTCAGTGCAGACGTGAAATGCTTGGGTAAACAGCAACTACAATACCAAAGATCTAAAATAGATGTGATTTAAGCAGAAAGAAGATACCCTCTGAAAAGCTTTATTTTGTCATGTTAAACCTCTTTTCAAGTTCGTCGTTTTGAAAAGCTGAGTGTGACTGCTCCATGCAAGCAAATGGAAACAGTGCATGTGTGCTTGATCATGTTCCCTATTTTTCAAGAGCTGACTGCTGCCTCCAGCAGGTGAAAAGACTGAGCATGAGCTGTTGCAGCATGCTGTAGGATTTCAGGAATGGAATCCTAATGGGATCGGTTTTGATGGGAAGGAGACATACTTTCATCACTTTTTTCGCTGGAGCAGGCATACTTATTCTGACATGTTGGATCTCAAATTAGGAGTAGAGAATGCAGGAGGTTAAAGACAGGAGGTCCGAAGAAAGCTGTTCACTTGAGTGTTTGAATAAATGATGCTAGGATCTCTGCTTTCTCTGACTTCGTAAATATGCTTGGACTCCAGTGAAATGCTTAGAAACTCTCTGCCATATTTTCAGAAGCAGAAGTGGGAACAGTGGTTTCTCCAAAGGCTGACAAAGGAAATTAGTGGGGTTAGTGGGATTAGTGTTAAAGGCTGGTTAGCTGTGTGGAGGAGGCTGAAGCAGGCAGGTCAGTCGGCTGAACTGTGACATAGATTTAAGCCTGCTGAGCCGTGAAGTTCAAGTGTAGTTGGCAGGAGTCATGGCTTATAGTTTAGATTCCTACACTGATATCTTAAATGGTACTTGTTAGCCACTGTTTACATAACGCTCATATCCAGACAACACAATTTGGTCATAAAGCTGCTTTCTTCCTTAAGCAGTTGATAAGGAAGTGTTTTTATCTGGTTGACCTGCCCTTAATCTATCTGTTAATCTACACCAGTTGAAGTTCACTGTTTCAAAATCTGCTAAATAGTATACATTAGAAAAGTAAATTATGTTACTGTCAAGTTAATCTAAGAATAAAAATCTTTGAAAAATTCTGATTTTGGGGTACTTAAAGATGAAGAACCCTCTATGTTAATTTATGCAGTTTACTAATTAAAAAAACCTTCAAGGTATAAAAGAATCAGCAACAAAATTCATTAAACCGTATCTAAGTAAGAACACTTTCATCTGAATTTTTTATGGATTTTTGGAAACTGTCTACAACATAATGTTCTACCAGTACATCTTGTATTTTGATGCATCTGCTTTCCAGATCTTGGGGACGAAACTTAACTGCACATTCCAATTTGTTCCCACATATACATTCTGACTTCCCAGGCTACTAGGGAGCACTGGTTTCTTTATTGCCACCAGCAGGATGGCTACTAATTAAGCTGTGAAATGGTCTGTACTTATTCATAAGGTCAAACAAATATTATTTTTTTTTTGTAAAATATTTGATGAAAACAATTCTTTCTTATATTTCTGCATGTCTCTTCGTCATCCTCAATCTGCTACCTCTTTGCTTTTTTAATGTTATTCTGATGGCCCCACTCTAGCTTCCTCTTCTTCCTGCTTAGTTCATGACAGAGGAAGGTATCCTACAGCCAGCTGTGGCATCCAGCCAGTATCACTATTAGCAGCTCAGCTCACCAGCCACGCTGCTTTCATCCCTCCTCCCTGCTGGGACTCCCTGGCAAGCTGCAGAGGTCATCCACAGGACAGCAGTCCCTCTGCAGGTTGAGAGGGAACAGAAGTCATTCCCTGTCAGCCTGGATCAGATCCGGGACACAACAGCTGGGAATGTGGGTGCTGCACACCACAGCTTTGCAGCCACAAAGCTCCAAGGAGCAATTCGGACACAGAGTCCACTGGGAACTCATCCAATGAAGCCAAGCAGCTTTTGTTCAGTGATCCTTGCCACTGGTGGGGTGCAAGTCTGATTTAAACAACAAAGTTAAGTCCCTGAGGCAGCTGTACTGCATGGTGTCTGTTTACTGCAGCTTCTCTGGGTAAAGTTCATAAACTACAAAAGTACACACTCAGTAGCAAAACTGAGAAGGGCATTTCATATATGAGAGTAAGCTGATGAGGTCATGTACTAATAGCTCGGTAGAGTCAGAGTAGTCTAAAAAATCAGTCCCTGCAGTAGGCTATCTTTATCAAAATCTAGGTTTAGAAGCCTGTTGAGTTGAATTAGTGCTTCAGATTGGTTGCTGGTGATGAGTGTAGTCTGTGAAGAAGGCTTAATATGTTTTAGGAAATGCTGTTGAATAAAAAAGCAGACTCATTCTTTAAGACCTGCATTTTAAGATTACACAAACTTCACAGTTAATCTCTATTCAACCTTCACTTGCATAGAAAACAGTAGTTTTTCTCTGTGCTTCTGCCTATGTGGTAACTGTGTGTGTCTCTGAACCTCCCGTTGTGATGCGGTCTAGTTGGCTGCTGCTGGGCTGGATGCCGCCTGCTGTGTTTCTTCCTTGCCGGCAGGAATGGCTGAAGTAACGGGACACCAGCACTGGCATGGAGCCTGGCCTGGAGCCAGGCAGGAGTAGCAGCTGGTCCAGCAGCTCTGGAGCTGGGTACATGGCCAGGGCAGAGGTGGTTGCTGCTGCCTTGCCTGTGCATCACCGTGGGTGCAGGAGATCTTCCTTCAGCCCCACCTGCCACTGGACTGCTGTGCCTTCTGTTTTGTGGGCAAACACCTTGCTTTCAAGCTGTGGCCAGTACTTCTCTGAAATTTCTAAACAAAATTTCAAAGCTCTTAATGCATTAAAAATCTAAATGTCAATGTTGCTCTCACATATCTTGTAGTAGAAGGTATTTAATTTTTTTCAGGCAGACATTCATTCTTAGCTACAAATGGTACAGATCCTCCTGAACCGCCTGCTTTCTGCTGGCATCAATTAGCTGTTTCTTTTGGACGAGTGGTGGGAGAATCTTCCTGAAACCTTAGTGCAGTATGAGCACTTGAAAGAAGAACACAGAACAGTGAAAAAACAAAACAAAACCACCAAAAAACAAAACAAATACAAATCTCCTTGCAAAGATAAAACTTAAAACCCACAGAACAATGGTGCACATACCCACGCCCTCTCCCCTTGAAATTTGTCCTCTTCTGTGCAGTGGTATGAAGTAGAAACTGATCTTGATTTGGTTGGACGGGATCTTCCTGGGGTGGGACGGAGATGGTTCCAGGCAGGAGGAGGCTGGCAGACGGTAGGAAGAACCCGCACAGGGTAGTGCAGTGTGTACTGTGACTGCAGCACAGCAGTGGTTGTGCAACCCCGTTCCTACTGTGACTCAGGCATGCATGCTGCATCTCTTAAATGCATCCTTCCAGAGTTTTAAATGTTTGCTGTTTGTTACTGGAGTGAAACTTTCCACCTTGAGAGGTGCTGTTGCTTTGAAGGACCCACTGTACAAATACGTTGTGTCCTTGCTCAGTGAGGCAGTGTTCCACAGGAGCTCCAGCCCCATCAAGCACGTGGTTTGGCTTAGGGCACAATGTTATTTTAGTGCACATTACGTGACCTTTTTTCACCTGTGAAAAAAAAATTGTGTCCAAATCTGCACTGAAAAATAAAGTTGAATGTTCCTGTTTGGGATCTAGACCTCTGTATCTCCAGTGAGGAATAAGAAATAGAGGCTTGTAATCTGAATTCATTTTTAGTATGTTAATTACTATAATCCTAATTGCATTATCCTATATAACTTTCAAATTGTTATTGTCTTGTAGTACATCACATGGTGAGTGAACCCACTGTGCAACTTGTCCCTTTACTTTTGCTTAGGTCCAAATCAAGATTTTTGTCACTGTCACAGTAAATAATGCCCAGATTTAAAGGGAGTGGCATGCTGAATTTGTGTGGGTTCTCCTGCGAGCTGGTTGCGTCCATTTCATGCACTCCTCAATGTCCAATGTTTGAGGCTGGAGCTGGGCTGCATCTGTTCAGGCAGCAGACACTGAATAACTGCCTTGTGTGTTGCTGCAGATACTGTGAGCTGTTGTTGCTGTCAAACGAAGCAGTCCTGTCTCTCCATTTCTCTTCATTTCTCTAGTGTCCTTGCAGCTGCCTGTCAGTTCTCATGCATAGCAGGTTTGTGGTTCAGTTTACTGTCACAACTCTTACTGATGAGAGAATTGGAGTAGCAGAAGGGCAGGATTCCTGCTGGAGTACAGGCCTGCCTTAAATAAGCTGTTTTATGACAGAAAAATAACTGCAGAACATGTAATGTAGTTTATACACAGTCTGTGGTGTTAGTAGTGCATTTTAACTTTAAGGCAAGCTGTGGTTCTGTTCTTGAGAACTGTCAAGTAGGAAGAACTAGAAAAGCAAAGACTTCTACTTCCTTCATGAGACCTTTTATTGTTTAGTTCTGGTGTATGAGTTCTGGTGTATGACTGGTGTTGTAAGAATTAAATTAGGTTATTCTTGCCTGTGTAGGACACTTAGTTTTACGTGTTGCACTAGTGATGAGTTGCTACAAAATGAGTATTAGGTTTCAGGCATATTCTCCTCCACCCCTGCTTTGGTGACCATGCCAGCTTAAGGAGTATCACTCCACTGTCTATTCATGTTATGTGGTTATTTTTAACATGAAACAATTTAGTGCGCTGGCATGCCGTCTGCAAACAGTTGTTGGCATAAGAGTGGGAACAAATGGCTGGGGCTAGCGGTGCACGAACTGCTTTACATTGCTGCTGAGAGAAGTGTGTGCAATTGCACCCAGATATCTGCTACTGCTAGCTAACATAATGCTCAGCTGAGTATTTCTATTCAAAAGCTTGATTTGCAGAACAAAACAGAATCTTAAGTTCTTGCTCTAGATGGGATTCATGCATAGGCCTGGTCAACCATCCCTTGAAACTTTGTGACTTTTTTTTTTTTGCCTTGTGCCTGAGAATGAATTATTTTAACATGATGTTAAGTAATGTGCTTGCCCTTTTAGTTGCTTATATGAGAAACTTATTCAGTGCTATAGGATGATTTGACGTACGATGAAAGAGCTGCCTGACAACCTTTCTTTCCAAAGGGGAATGCTTTGGATCTCCCATGTAGAAAAGCTGTAGGCAAAAACAATTGAAGGAGAAATCCTCAAATGTGCTAAACTACCCTTGGATGTAGTGTTAGACTTAGGGTTGGTGTAATGTCAGTACAGATAGATCGGTAAGAGAACCTGTTACCCTGTATAGTCCGGGCAGGGCTTCTTTGGTTTGTGGTCTCAAGTTTCTGTCACCTACAGCTTCTGTGGTGCTGCCAGTTTCTTGGTTACTTGAGTTAATATTTCAGAGTGTATTTTTAACACTTTTTTCCCCCTTTCTTAGCCATATTCAAATTTATGGAATATAAAATAGAAATCCTCACCTTCAACCACCCTTTTAAAAACAGAAATGTTAAACCCACTGTCATGCTACCTGATGCTGCTAGAGAAATGCAATGTTTGAAGTGAATGGAGCATTTCTGATTGATTTTGTTCTTTTAAATACTTGCCCTCACCCAAAAAGCCTTTATTTGCTAAAATTAAGAGAGTTAAATGAGACATTTGTAGTGTGAAACTGTTAGCTTATCTGTAACTTTTTCCTCTAAGATTAACATACAGTTAAACTTGGGTAAAAGCAATACTTAAAGCAAGTGTAAACTCATTGCATGTCGGTGTTCAGTGAATTTTGTAGTGCAACAAGGATGCATGGGCTTAACCATCTTAACCCAGCTATAACAGCAAAATTAAAACCTCTGCTTTGTTTTCAAAGATACTGTTGTTTAATTTCAGAGTCAGGGTGCAATAACTGAGAAACTGAGAAGTTTCAGTATGCATGATTTGACTACTATACAAGGAGATGAGCCAGTAGGACAGAGGCCCTATCAGACATTGCCAGAAGCAAAAAAGAAAACCAGAGCTTCTGCAAGTGAATCTACAGGTATGTATCTATCTAACACTAGGAAATCTTGTTTTCTAACTAAAAAGCGACGCATGGAAGGAAAAAATCAGAAAGAACAGAAGTATATTTATGCCATTTAGAAATGGAAAGAAACTCAAAGAATTCCTGAACATTGGAATGGAACTGATGTGAGCCAGATATAGTGCAACATTAACAAATGGCACCCCCCAAACACCAATTATTTCCTCACAGCCACTAACACTGTTGTCAAACCATACTAATTTCTACTTTTTCTGTCAGCAACAATAATTACTTGCCAAATTACAGCTTAATTGGAAGTGGAAAAAAAAAAGTAGTATTTCTGTGACAACTTTCTGTACAAGACGTTACACATGAAAATTTACGGAAGCGCAATAAACTGAGAAAATAAACAGCAACAAATTCAGTACGTGTGCAATGATAGTTCTAGTCAAAATGTAAAATCACATGCGGTGATAGGAATTATGAAGGCATTCATTGCCATAATGTACTGACGCATATCAGCATTCAAAAGATGGAGTGCAGTGACTGATAAGTTTTTGCAGAGATATTTTATTATTAATGCGCTATGTTCTTGAGCCTGTGCTGCTTCAAGAAAGACTTCCATAGCAGGCAGCCCCCTGTACCTTTTTAAATGGAGAGGCCAAAAGGTGGTTGATATTTCTCACAGAAGAAGTTACTCTGGTCTGCCTTTTTTTGTCTTTTTCCTTACATCTGTCTTTTCACCTCTCCATTCTGGGGAGAGGTGGTGGTTGTGGTCTGCAAGGCATTCCAGGAATCACATGGTAGCTCATGGTGTTTCTGAGGAATAAATGGCCACCTGAATGGCCCTAAGTTGAATTGCTAATTGAGCCCAGAAGGTATCCTGTGCAAGTCAGTGTAAAGTACTGGCCAGGGAAAAGGCCCGTGAATTCATCAAGAGATGTGTTAGGGATGATGTAACTGCAGCTGTTGTGGAGGGGCCATTCCTCAGGAACAGCCTGTTAGTTATTTCTCTGAAGCAGCTTGAAAACGTTGAAAATCCAATTTTCAGTAAAAGTTACTTGAGTACAGGTTATACTATGTAAATAATCACTGTGAGATTCAGTCTCACATGTCAAAATGTTTTCCTAGAGCTAGTGTGACCGTTTCTACTCTTGAACCCAAATCTAGTGTGCACCTTTCCAGTTATCTTTGAAGTTTCTTCAGCGTTAGGGATTTAAAGAAAGAAGCAAATGAAAACCACAGGTAGAGTTGGAAACACTATGTGGCAGATCGTTGTTTTTTGTGATTTGCACTGGGAGTTCCTGTACAAGCCGGTTGAAAAGACACAGTTGTAGAAAGAGCTTAATTATAGGATGACTGAGCTGCCAGTACGCTTGTGAAAAAGGCAAATGTAATTTTGATGCATCAGAAGAAGTGTTACAAATAGAGAAAAGGAAGCATTCATGCCACTACAAGCATCCCTAGTAAATAAGTACAAGATATGATTCAAATTCTCCATGTTTAAGAAATGAGACTATTGGAGGCAGTGAGAGGTTGCCTCTAAAATGGCAGAAGAGGCAAGTCTGCCTTGAGTGTAGCTATGGAGTTAGGTAAGCTTGATTCTAATTTCAGGAAAAGATGGAATGACTAAAAGAGAAGAATCTACCTGAGCTTAAGAAAATATTGATTTAAGGTGAAATGTTTATTGGTTATAAATAAAGTTGGGAGTCTAAAAGATGTCCCCTAAGTGTTCCATCTTTATGTTCCGGAATGGTCTTCTAAATGGAGAGCTAGCAGGGGGACCAGGTGACGCTTTGTTCTATGATATGCCTGTGATGAGGAGTCTGGGCTTTTAGACCCTAGGGATCATTCCAGCACATGTTTTTAAGCAGTTTGCTCCCTCTAGTGAGAATGTCTGTTAATAACTTTGGTCCTAGACTTTCAGGATTTAAACATGACTCTTAACATTTAAAATGACTCTTTGACATTCTATCTATCTGAAATGAACTCTGGTGTTAAATATGCATAGATATACACAGGTGTGAAGAAAGATGCTAATCTAGAACTAGTTTTAGATGCTAATGTCTAGAAAGTGTGAACACAGTAAATACGAGAAATGGAGTCAAAAGAGTAGGATGCATTCCTCTGGGGCAAGCAGGAGGGACAAGAAGGTTGAAGGAAGAAACAGTTATTTGCTACTAATATAGAACTGAGAAGTAAATCGTGAAGAACATAATGTTCTTGCTTTTGATTTTAGACTTGCCAATTTTCTTCTTATATTTCATATTAAAGTCTCCTTGGTGGTTAAAGACATGTTACTGAAAACATAGGGATGGTGGAAAGTAAGTGCTGCATTTAGTAGCTATTACTGTGCAAGTAGGCATCGTTCAGCATAATCTGTTGTAAGTTGCCAGGATATGAATGGCTTATTCTTGTCCAGATGCCTGTTCTTGGCATCAGTGGTACTCAACACATGTATTAGTGACTGTGGAAAACGATAGGACACACATGAAATAAAATATAGGCTGGGGATCAGAATGAGGGTTTTCATCTGTTTACACACCTGTTTGTTTGTTCTATCCTAGAATAGTCTTCAAACAACAATGTTGCCAAAAATCTTCAGTACTTGTTAAGATAATCAATGAGATTTTAGTAGCTCATTGTAAAGCAGAGTATGGTGGCAAAGTGGTGGTTTAGCTTTTGACAACTAAGGGACTGCTGCTTACGTACCTACGGAGTTTGATGGCTTGTTACTGACAAATGGCAGAATGTGCTGCCCCTGGCAGAATATTAGATGTCTTGTTCCTTTGGAACACAAGGAAGAATGACATCTTTTAAATGAATAAGGGATGTGCGTTAAAGACCAAACTTACGGCGTCCTTTGAAATGTAAAACTTCATGCCACTCTTTATTAATGTTTTTATACAAACTTTTTTTAAAGGTTACAATATTCCACTGGAAAGAAATCCTGGAGATGATAAAACAGATGAAGAGGTAGAGGGGACACATTCAGAGGACGAAATGTTTGCTCAGAGGGGCCTTCGAAGAACGCAGAGCATGAAATCTGTGAAAACTCTTAAAGGCCGTAAAGAGGCAAGTACAATTTTACTGAGTATACTTTTAACGATGTACCTTGGCTTTTTTCATAATGCAGGGCTTTGATTTTTTTCTTAATCTTGGGGAGATATCAATGATAACTGGGTTGCAGAATGTTAAATGAAGAAGGAAGACAGTGATAACAATATCTAGGCAGGGAGTTTTGCACTTTGGGGCACTTAATGAAANCATAATGCAGGGCTTTGATTTTTTTCTTAATCTTGGGGAGATATCAATGATAACTGGGTTGCAGAATGTTAAATGAAGAAGGAAGACAGTGATAACAATATCTAGGCAGGGAGTTTTGCACTTTGGGGCACTTAATGAAATTAACTGCGTGAGGGAAAAGGGACAAGGAGACAGACTCTGTTCTTGTAATGTTAATGCTGGTACCACACACCCCAAATTCCAGAAATGGCTCACCTTGAAAGGGGTGCAGATAATGGTGTTGTCATCTGCACTGGAGTGTCTCGATTGTGCACACTTAAGCATCTGCTGTTTAAAGATTGCTGATTGAAGATAATTCAGGTACTTTAGTTGCCATAGACATACGGCCTGCCTTGACTTGTAACCCACAAAGAGAAAATTGTGTGTGGGATTCAACGTGCTTTGCATTTGCATGTGTCACAAGCGTCAGGTTGCTTCAGAATAAACATTTATGAAATACCATAAAATGTTTTGGGTAATTCTGGGAAAACAGCTGAGACTTCCCTTCTTGCCCAGTTTTGCTGAAGATGCATGTCATTCCGTCATAGGCAGATGATCTTACTGCATCTGTGGAGCGCCCAAAGCATGCTTAGAGCTACGACTAGATAGGAGTAGCAGAGAGGTAAATATTTCTGCCTGAAGTGATCTTAACTCTTCTAAGTTCTGTTTGTTTCCCCCTCAGATACGGTATGGATCACTGAAATACAGAGTAAAGAAGAGACCCACCGTATACTTCTAAGTTTATTGCACAATGCCTGTGAGACAAACTGCTGTATTATAACTTGAATCCAGTACTTCAAGTGTTAAAGATCTGTGTGTGATTCATATAATGAATATATATGAATAGATATGGTGGGACTTGGTTTTATGAGCCTAAATGATCGGGTAATGTATTACTTTGCTTTTTGTAATTGCTTTTTTTTAGACTTTAATCTGGAGAAGCTATAGTATAAATTTCAGCGCTTCGTAAATAAGCGTTAAATGAGTTACAGGAAAGAGCTTGACTTTTCCAGAGGTGCCGAGCAGACAGAGATCATTACAAGTCTAAACAAATTAGCAGAAGCTGTATTTGGAGCTTGTGACAGTCGAACCTGTCGTGTCCTCTAGTTTACATGGAAAAGTAGGTGTACTTGAAACATTTTTCTGAACTGCAATTCCTGAAAAGGCCTTTGTGTAATTAAAAAATGTACAGTGGATGATGGTGAGGAAGGAGAAGGAAAGATAAAATATATCCTTCAGATCATCTTCTCACGTCATGTTTCCAGGCTTAACACACTTGCATAACACTAATAGGTGCGAAATGGGGGTACGGTTAGCACTTTATGCGAAACTAGAGTTTTGCACAGTCTTACTGATTTATAGCTGCACATGTATTTAGGTAATTCTTAGGCAGGGTAGACTTATCTGTAGTTTGTAGGCTTTTTATACCTTATCTTGATTGCTTAAGTACACTTAGGGTGCTGTAGATAATTGCAGCTAACACTATTATCAGGTGCCTTTCTGTGTCTTACAGGGCTGTGGGGTTATCTGTCTGTTTTTTGTTTGTTCTGCTTGTTTTTTTTTCTTCACCCTTCAGCAAAAGAGATATGACAGGATTTAAGTCAGTTTTTGGTTAAAATTGTGGTAAGTAAAACTTGTAGCAATTCCAGCGATAGACCTCAGGGATCTGAGCAGCTCATCAACCGTGTGAAATAAATCATGCCGATGTGGCAGCCTGTATGATAGATTATTCAGGCCCTGGTGTGGTTTTGCTCTGCATTCCTATATGAAAATATATATATTTAGAATATGTATATGTGTATATTTCTTATGATATGTGGATTCTGAAATTGGCTGTGTAGTATTCTATTGCTAAAGTTGTTACCAAAATATTTACGTACAAATAGTGTTCTCTAAATACCTAGCTCGTGGGGTCAACCATGTTACAGCCTAATGTCCTTGGCTTAACTGTTTGCACAGAGGTTAGTTTTGGAATGTCATACTTGTCAAAATGACCTTTTGAGATCCCCTTTGGTTCTGTTTTCTGTAATTCTGAGAAGTACGCTCATTTTAGCTTTCTGTTTGGCTATTTCTAGTGTGGATTTTGGGAGGACAAAATCCACCTTTGTAGGCAGCATTTTTGTTACATAGCATGGGTAGAGATGGTATTAATTTTCTTTAACCAAAAATGATGTGTAATTCCCCCTATCCTTGAATCTCAGATTCCAGTCCTTAGACTTTCTCCCAGGTATGACAGTCATCTGCAAGTTCGGTATTTGTAAGGACCAGCTGCAGTTTTTTCTTTCTATACAGCCATAGCGGGTTCGCTGCTGGTGGGCACTTAATGGCCTGTTAATATAGGTCGGCATTTGAGGCAGAGCTCTTTGGGCCAGGGTTTGAGTCATCTGGATAAAAGTGCAGCTGGTCTGTATTGGCATTGTATTCTCACTTGCTGCTCTTGTCACTGCTAAGCCAAGTGCAAAGCCTTGGACAGATGTCACAATATTGATGGCATGGTGCTTTTAGCATCTCCAGGAAGTGAGATGCTGTAGCGACAAGTTGCAACATTCCATCTGTGATAAAAAGGCCAAAGTGTTTTACTTTCTGAAATACATCATTTCATAGGTGAAGTGATTAGCAAGGTAGCACCCCCAGGGTGTGGTTTGTTGCTTGTGCAATTCTCATCTGCTTCCCTGAGTGCAGAAGACATCTAAGTAGGAAGAGGCTGCCTGTGTGTTAAGGTATGTCAGATGTTAGAGGAAACTGAGGCTTTTGTATTTGCATCTTGCCTCTCCTTAAAAATTAAAATAACATGGGTGTTGGATGTAATGTCTAAATCTTATTTTTGCAGTTGAGCACTCTCCTTGAGCACTTGCTGCCATGTCTTGCACTAGCTCATAATTTTAATTGGTCAGCCTGGCAATAAAACTGGTTTTGTTTTACAAACCAGAATCCTATGTGGAAAAGTTGGGAGGGTCCTGCTTCCAGAATTCTGGGCCCTGTTACAAGTTCACATAGGCCCTGTGCCTGGGGTCTGTGTTCCTTTCATGCTTCCAAGGGTAGAGGTCATTTGAGTAGAAGCTGAGGCTTTAGTATGCTCATGGTCAGTAAGTTGCTTCATGCATTGTTACATACTCAGGGCTGTGGCTCCTGACCAATGTAACTTGCTAATTCGGTAGTGATGGGCTAAATAAACTCTTCTTTTTCCTGAAATATGCACGGGACTGGGAATGCCAGCAGTGTTATTCACATTAATTACTGTTTGCATATAAATGTATTTGTGTTCTCTCAGATACCACCTGAAGTGATAAAACATGCAGTGTTTTCCTAGCTACTTTTTTTGATTAATACCCTACTGTACAGTGTCCCTTCCCTTAACAGCTTGCTTTTGCTCTTTGCATTCATCCTGAAACTGCTTCACTGTTAGTATCTCAGATTTGCTTCTCCTTGCTGTTTGCTGTCAGCTGATGCCTGACAGGGCACAGTGTCATGATTCGCTTTCATCCAAATGACACGTATTTGTCTCTGCATGGTAAATTTAGTTGAGTTTAGTTTTGGGATGATACTGTATCTTAAACTTTGTGTACAGAGGAATTACCAAGTTTTTTTTTTTTTTTGCCTTAGCAACTACAAAGGTCATCTGCCTAGCTCTTGCCAGTCAAACTTCAGGAGAAAAGTTAAAGCATCAAAATTTGACTTAATATTCTCTTTTATTTTGGAATTTAAACTAGATAGTTCTTACCATCAAAATGTTTCCTGACAATTGACTGACTGCTGCCAGAAGAACGGCTAACATCGGTAAATAAAAATGTACATAGGGGTTAAAGGTAGTTTAAAATAGGATATGTATTTCCTGTTAAATCATATGAAGCTTTGGAGCATTTCCAAACGATATCTGAAGTGACTCAGACTTATTAGCAAGAGCGTGTTGTAGATATTGAAGTACACAGTTTGAGACAAGGATTAAACTGATGGCCTCAGTTGTAAATAAACTTAGTCTGGACTCTAATTACAAGGTAATTGCCAATATTAGCTACTTACTGCTAATTGCTTGGCTATGTCAAAGGATCTGAATGTTATCCAAGATACTTTTTGAAGACGGTAATGAATTGTAAAATGAATACAAGATACTTTGATTATGGAGAATGGTGGAGTAAATGCTAGATGTGTTTAACGCACTGTTAATAACAAAAAACGTGTTTTATTTTGGTGTTGCTTTTATTAATGGGAAGTTGGTGCTTAAAAGTATTTTTCTACCAAAACATATGTGCGCAAAGGCAATACTTCAATATTTTTCAAGAACTCATATTTTTAAATGCTACAGACCAGAGACTGTCAGGCATTGAGACTGAAGTTAGTAGCTTTAAATAATGCAACGTAAGCTTTACTTTTTATATTGTAATAATAACTTGCTGTCAATTTGTTTACATATTTGTAGGAGGGAAAGTTTCATTAAGCGTTGACTTACCTTGTTGCTATCTTGAATAAACACTGCTTTGAGCAGGGTGTGGTGGGTATTTTATTACCTAAATTATGATTTAGAGATTACAGTGACTGGTTTGTATTTTATTATGCTTTATTATCATGATTCCTGTACTGAAGCAACCTATCTGAACTTTGAAGAGACTTCTAAAACTGTTTGACTAAACTGTCCTTGAGGTTTTGCTGTGGAGCCTGATGCTGATTTAGACTTAAATCAAACCTGCTCTGCTAAAGGCAACTTGAAGATGCAGTAGCTACGTATTTTCATGAGATGCTCTAGTCAGAGTAAATTCAAAACAACATGCTTCATCTCCCAAAAGAGTATGGCTTCCTGGGGAAGTGCTGGAATTTGTTTCAATTAAAACTTCTCTTATGCTAGCACTTTTTTCATGCTGCTTTACTGTGCTTGTGCCAAAAAAACAGACTTCGTTTTGTATTCCTAGTTGAACAGAGTACTTGGATACGCCAGAGGAGGTGGTGAGTGGGAGAACCTAATCCTTTCCTTTACCAAGCCTTGCTTCTGTTAAGCTGTTAACATCCCAGTCAAAGCCCAAACAAAACACCCGATAACCTAGTTTTCTGGGCCTTTATTTCAAGGCTTCATTAACTAATATTTGTAGCTATTGTGTTCTGTGCATTATGGAAACACAGACTAGAAACACAGTCTATCTGTAAGGGACCTTGCAGTGACTCAATTCTTAATGGCAGAACAGTTCATATGGCATAAATCCCCTACCTACTGAAGAAATTGTGGATATCAGAAAACAACGCTGATTTTTTTCCCCTTTTTTTTTTTTGTTGGGTTAATGTTTCACACGCAGGAGGAACATTCATGAAAGCAGTCTAAAAGCTGTATCCAGCTGTTTAATATGATGCTGGTGAGGCCTGCTTAGAGAAGGATTGTGGTAATTCTAAAATACTGCTGAACTTCTGTCCTAGGCTGAAGCCTTCAAGGAGAAGCAGATGCAGCAATGGTGAGAGCTGTTCGGGGCTCTAAGAAACCCAAAGCATTATTTATCTTCCACAGTAAGCTGGAAAAACAGGTGACTGAGCAGGAGGGGAAACCTAATAGATCTAGTAAAGTCAGCAAACTTCCAAAATGTTTTTCATGCTTCCCGTTGATCTATTCAGGAACAAAATGAGAGCCTGACATGGTTAAGCCTACCTGCGTTTGCTGAGGTTCAGCAACAGACTGCTCTTTGCATTAGGGTAGGAATCACGAAAGCAGCTGGAGCAGAGACTGAGGACTTGAGATAAAACCTGCGAGTTCACTGCTGTCTGGCGATGCACGGTGACTGCATGTATGAGGAAGCTCAGAAACAGTCCAGGAAGTTCCTGGTATCCCTGCTGTCAGAGTTCCAAGGTAAGCAGCACTTTGACCCTCGCCTAACGCTTCCTGCCCAACATAATAGCCCCTGTGTTGCATGGCACTCATGGCTTTCCCAGCGAACCGCACAACCCGTCCAATCTTTCCATAAATTTTATTCTCCCAGACACAGAGTACTATGGGGAGGTGATCCTGACTTATTGCCTCAGAGGAAAAGGATTTTTTTGATGTGGTTGAAGAGAAGGACTTAAAACAACAAACCAAAGCACCTGTACAAAGGCAGCATAATAGAGAAGCTGCGTCTTCAAAAGTAATGCTGGGAAAAATACAGGCATAACTGTGTGTTTTGCAGTGTTGAAAGAATTAATTGCCCTGGAGACGGCCACATGTCAAGCTCCCCTTCTCCCAGTTCTAGTTTCCTTGTTAATGCTGAAATTGCCGACGTAAGTAATTGGGGTTTCATGTGCTGTCTGTAGGGTTGATCTGTGGAACGTTTAGATGTCACTCAGCAAAACGGATTAAATCTGCAGGGTGAGCAGAGCCTTTTTGCTAGTAATCAGCAGGCTGAATTGCCTTGCGCAGGTGCCCGGTTGCCAGCTCTGAGCAGGGTCAGCAGCCTAGGGGGAGAAGGGTGCAAAGCAAAATCATCCTTCGGCGGCAGCCTGCAGTTGTGTAGGCTAGGGTGCATCCTGCTGGCAGATCCTGCTCTCCATCCAGCCCTGTCAGGCGGCTGCTCCCCAGAGCAGCCCTCGGGCTGCCTTCGCGCCCCGCTGCCGCTCTCCGAGCCGCAGCCGCAGCCG
>VXAV01009190.1:0-27358 GCA_013399715.1 Alectura lathami | reverse complement strand
CCCCCCCTTACATTTCTAGTACTCATTGGCTTGTCACTACAATTTGTATTCTTCGTGTATAGTAATTTTTATTTTTATTTTTATTTTTTTTAAAGAACCTTGGCTTAGCTATGGAACTATGCTGACTTTCTTAATATCTTCCTTTCCTAACCCTGGCTAGAAGACAGAAGGAAAAAAAAAAAAAAAACAAAAAGGTGGATCAGCTTTGGAACAGGGAGAAGGGCACAAGATGAAGCAGTCACTGAAAGTGCACCGGTATCTTTGCAGCAGTACCATTGCTCCTGGCCACCCTGATGGTCACATCTGGGGACTTGAACACTGCAGATTACACTCGAGCTGTGATGCTGAGTAAAGGGAAATGGTCAACTTAATGAAAAGCTTACAGTATGCCAGCAGAAGGGGTGCTTTCTCCTTGGGGTTGTTTAGCGTGATCGTGTGCTTTGTTTCAAGGTGTATGTGGCTTGTCAGTCGATGCTGATCGTGCTTGTGGGAGCTGTGCCTGAGTACCGTATAGAGCAAGGAGGATCTCTGGCGAGCAGGGCTGAGCTTGCCAAGCATGTCCGTTTCACAAGCAACTTCACATCTATAGTGACAGAGGCAAGTATTCTGTCGTATCCTTTTCTTCTTTTCTTGGGATTTGTGCCACCAGGGCAAGACTCAGGAAAGCTGAGCAGGACGTAGTGTCATGGTTTGCTTGTGCTACTAAAAATTACTGGAACCGAGCCATCTGGCTCTTCTAGTTTGTTCCTGTGTTTTTTTTTTTTCTTTAATCTGAAAGTATATTAGTTTAGCTTTCCTAGTGTAAAACCAATGCTAGTTGGGATTAAACTTTTATTTTCAGTTTTCTTCATCTTCATAAGTTTTTGAAAGTTATTGCTGGTGAGAATGGTCATTTAACGACAGTTTATAACTGTGGAATTTAGTCTGAGCTCCTCGCAGTGTCGCTTTTCCACCAAGAAAGGTTCAATTTGACATGTCTACCCCATCTGTGCAGTGTGTTTAAGCTTTCCCATGAGCTGCTGAATTAGCTTCTCACAGAAGATGCATCTTAAAGATTACAATGAGCATGAAAATACAGTTAATGTGCCACATGTCTGGGTGTTCTCACGTATAGTGAGAGCGGGAGATGGAGCAGACTGAAGTTGCTGAGTGGGACAGAAGCTTGACCCTTCGTCCTCATGCCTTATGAACTGCATGCAGAGGGCTGCGTTTGCTTTTTGCTAGTCCCTGGGCTATAATCACTCAGGGAAGTGCCAGTGACCTCAGCATCGCTGCCGGTGCCAGAAAAAAGATTGTGTGGGTGTCTTGGCTTCCAGCACAACCTGTCAGAGCTCTGCTGGCTGGATGCTTGCAGCAACTGTCGGTAACATGCGAAGGCGGGAGAGTGCTTGGCAGCACCAGCGCCCGATTTTTGCTTCCTCCCCATTATCCTGAATGTGACCATGTGATTGTTTACCTTGGACAAATCTCATGACTAGACATGAGAAGGAATGATGCAATATTGCATCATATCTCTTGTCAGAGACAGATTTTTTTGATTAGCATGACTTCCAAGATCACCTTTCAGTTTCAGACTCCCAGCAGGATGTGTGGTATGGGGTAGTGCTTGATTTATATTAAGAAATAATCAAATTTTAACTAATGCTGTATTTTTAAATGTAGGAGTCAATGTCCCTATTTCAAAAATATGTAGTGACTTTGAAGACTTACAAAAAAAAAAAAAACATTCGTTTCAGGTTGTTTTTAATTAAACTGTTGATATATATTTATATATATATTTTCATAGAATCTTGACATGCTGGCCAACATTTTGCTGGACGCTAATGGTCTAGTAACTAAATCAAACTGCCACATGGATTTAAAGAGCTAGAGGATGTCTGTTATGGCGATTGCAAAGTTGGCAGTATTTTCATTGGCAAGCTACAGTTAATTTTGACAAATAATTAACCAGTTCCTTCTTTGCAGGTAAGGTAGATGGATGTGTTGTTCTGAAAGAGGTATACTTCACAGATTATTGTATCAGACTTGGTAACATTTGAGAATCTTCCAGTGACCTACTAAGCAGCACAAGGAACAGTTAGCAAAAGCAGTCTTTCCTCTGGTCATCTCCTGAAAGGAAGCTTTTTTGTGAAGTTTATTTCCTTTCTTTTGCTGGTGGTATGGAGTTTAAACCATAAATACTTTCAGTTCTGTTCTGGCTTGCTCTGGAGCTCAGCAAAACTTCAGAGGAGCTCTGAAGATCTGGTTTAAGAAATAATCATTATAATTAGTTTTGACATAACTAAGATCTCATAAATAATGGCTTGGACTTTTTTAGGAAATGCAGTTGTCAGAATTGCTTCTTGGCTTGGCATCAGATCGGTCCACATGCTTTCTTTAACAAGTGGTGCTTAGGAACGTGAGTTCAGGAGAATGTTTTATATTGGTGTAGAAATGATCCTTTAATTTTGAGAAGTTGAGTTTTACAACCATGTCTGCAAACCCAAAAGGTTGTTTGGTGTCTTAGATCAGCCTGAAACATTGCAAATGAGAGTCAGGAGTTTGAAATTTGTGTGCTGTGGAGTGCTAGCACAGAGGAGGAGAACTCATGCCAGCAGTGCTCTGTGCTTTGGAGAAGACAAGCTGTGATATTTTTATACCAGATAAAATTTCCTGAGGATTTCTTCCCAGGAAGATTTTGTTGCTTACGACTCCTCAGAAAGTTAAGAAAGTACAAGTCTTGGGAGCTGCGTCTTTATCTGCTATAACAGGGCGGAATCTACTTCCCAGCAGAGTACAGCAGTAGGAGGTAGGTGTAAATACAGCTGGGCAGAGCTGTACCATCCCAGAGTATCCAAAGGTCCTCCAGAACTCTGATGTGCCGGAATCGAGCACATCTGACCGCAGTGGTGCCCTGTGCACGCCGTTCAGTCTTGTCCTGCTGCTGCAGGCTGCTGGCTTGGCAGAGCGTAGCTACCCCGGGGGTGACAGGATGGATGGAGCCATGCCTCGTCTGTAGCGCGTTCAGGATTGACTGAGTGAAAGCACAGGTTTCTTCAGACTGCTGTGATAAAAAGTTTCTGTAAGTTCCTAGTATTCTTTGGGGTCTGTGTTAATTTGAGGCAAACACTTCAGTGCTGAGGCTGTGGTATGCTGTGTAGGATTCTGGTCATATGCCTCTTCCCTGAGGTGTTTCCCTCACCCCCTTACTCTTCCTTCTCAAAAAACAAAACAAACAAACAAAAAAACCCATAAGGCAAATGCAATTAGGATCCTTTTCCTTTCCCAAAAAGAAGTACTGTAGAGGTCATTAAAAAAGCCAGCACAACACTGCCGTTGTTGTGAATACTCATCCATGTATTTCCAAGTAAATTTCCTTGCGTGTTTCAAATAATTATTAAATATTTATTTGGATAAAGCTTTGTATTGAATTAGTTAAATTATTTTCCTGGAAAATCACTTGGGAAATTCTGATCATTCTCCCAGTTTCACGATGTGAGCGCTGTTTGTAATCTCAGCAGTGTGTTTCTGTGGCTGCTGATTCTCCCTGTTTGTAGCAGGGGGGCTGCAGGAGCTCTCCGTGTGCCTTCTCCCATCACCTTATTTCATTCTGCTTTCCACCCACTGTGAGTTCATTTTCTTCTTTTCTGAGGAAATGGTAACTTTTGCTTATGCTGCCTCAGTTTAGCTTTTGCATGAAGTAGATAAGTGCATTTTACAAAGAAAAGCATCATCTGTTTCTGACTCCTGTTTGATCATAAATGCATGCACAAAGTAGAATAGTGAAAATACCAGTGAGTAGTCAAGAAGCATTCCTTAAAGTCCTTCTAAAACAAGTCTTCTGTGGGACATCTGTCCGTAATCCTTTCCTGCTTCTCTTCAGCACTCTCCATGTGTACAGTGAAGGGCTCCAGCTTCAGGAATTCTGGCTGCACAGCAGTAGCTGTCTCAGTATTGCAGTAGTAAGCGTGCTTAGTTCTCGTTAACAGATCGGTTTCGTTACCAGCCCGTTGATGGAACTGAGCTCATTCTGTGTTGAAAAGGCTAAGCTGTTAAAAATTCAAACTGCCCTAATTCTAAAGATAAGTTACTTCATCAAACCTTGATAAAGGAGGTGAAATTAAACCCAGCAAGTCAAAAGCTTTACGTCTTAATGATATTTTCTGAGGAGAGAAAGTAAAGATGGTATGTCTGTTAGCAAGGAAAAAATGACTGATGTTGGCTTACCCATCAAACTTGGAACAAAAGTTTAATTGGTTTAAAGCAAGCAGTGGGAAATGGCACCAGAAGAATTGCAGTAGATTTATTGGCTTTTAAGAAAGCTGCTGTTAATACTTCTGACAATAGAGGTGTTTTTTTTTTTTTTTTTAGTGGTATCTAATTGAACAAGAAGCCTACAAAGTGAGCCTTGCATCATCCCTGTTTTTTGCTGGATTGCTTATTGGAAATATCACGTTTGGCCCTTTGTCAGATAAACTAGGCAGGAAACCAGTGTATATCTCAGGTAAGACTGTTCAGAGTTTGGTCAGTGTTTTGCATGGATAGCAGCATCACTGCTTCTGCTCCACCTGTGGGTCCCCCCGCCGCGTCCCTGACGTACAGTCCGCGATCTGGGTAAGCGTCTCACCCAGAGTAAGGCAGCGCTACAAGCGGTTACAAAGCCTGGCTTTGCCATGACTGTTGCTTTCTGAGCACGGTGCTATATGCATTGCCTGACCATACGGCCCCCCAGTAGAAATTACCGCTTCTTGGGGAGAGGGCGGGGGAGAATCATTTACCTGAACTTCAGAAAAGTGGGTTACACTGGTACCCATGAGTGGGTAGTTCATGTCCTGGTGTTTTGTTTTCCAGCCCTGCTTGCAGACTAAGAGTCTTTTTTGTTTACTGATAAGATTGTCTGAAGGAAACATCATCTTTGTCCTTATAGGCCTCCAGTGTGAAATGATGGTAATTTTCATGTGGTGTAATTTCAGAAATCCAAATGTAAGAGATGAGAGACAAGAATGCTGTGGGCTGCTCATTGCAGTCACTAACTCACTGTCCTCCCTGCCCTTCTGCAGAGATCAAGCTGCATAACATAAAAGTACTGATCATATTTTTTTCTCTCTGCAGGTCTATTTTTTGATGTCGTTTTTGGGTATGTCACAGCATTAGCTCCAAATTATGGCATATTTGCAGTTTCACGTTTTTTTGTTGGAATTGTGAATGGTGGAATGGCTCTTGTGTCTTTTGTCCTAACACAAGAATATGTAGGAAAATCATTTTGGTCGTTTACAGGTGGGATTTGGGAATATTTAATCTTTATTACTGTACCAAGTGCTGTTCTGGCTTACCAGTACCTTACTTGCTACAAATGTAAGGATTTGAAATGTGAAGCTGGCATGTCGGATGAACATGAAGCTGATTCATACAAGTTCTGTGGGAGTGTTGCCTAAATAAGAAATAGGGGATTGGATTGATTTGATAAATAGCAGAACTGAGGTTTCTAAATAGTTACACTGATTCAAAAAATTTCCTTGTCTTTTTGCAATGCAGTACATCTAAAAAAAAAAAAAAAAAAGTGTTTTGACAGATCCTGCCAACTTTGGAGTGGCTCTATACGATATCTTGGGAAGATATCTTTTTAAAGTTTCCCTGCACCAAATATGCTGTAGTGTTTTTTTCCTCTGTTGGATGTGATGACCATCCAGTAATTTAATGTCCTGTTTTCATATGCCACTGCCAAGGCTTGAAATAAATTTAACACCTGTGTGTCACAGTGCTGCAAAACAGGAGAAGCTTGAACTGAAAAGCCTTTTTGGCTAGCATAACGTGGGGACAAACCCAGTCCAGCTGCTGCCTTGCTGTGGCTGTGAGCACATTTCTCTCTGTCCTCCAGTTTCCTCATTCTACTTTTTTCTTTCATCTCCTCTGGGCTCTTGGGGGTACAGCAGGCAGTTGTGTTTGGTTATACAGCCTTCAGTTGTGTTTTCCAAGTGCTGAGTTTTCCTTTCCCAGGTTTGCTTTTTTGACTCATGTCGTCTCTCTCCCGCCCTCCTTCCCCCTCGCCCTTGTCTGTCTCAGCTCTTCTTGGCCTCTCTCCCTGCAGGGCCAGCCTCCTGACCCTGACCGCCGACGGGACGCCTGCTTCCTGCCGCTTGTCACTTTAGGTGCTTTGTTCTAGTCCTGCTCAGCTGCTGAGGAAGAAGTGCTGAACAACTGGTCAGGGGCTGAAGGAGAGGAAGCTGCTGATCGCTGCTCAGCAGTGTTGAAGAAGCTCTCCTAGGTGTTGGCTGTGGGCTAGGCTGAGTGCAGTAGCTGAGAGCTTCTGGGTTAGTACGAGGCCTCCTGTGTTAACCTGCAGAAGGTTTGTTGTTAGGCTCTTGGGATGGAAGTTGACCCCATATTTTAGCGTTTTTATTCACACTGGTCCGTCAGACGCTTGCTGTAGTATACCTCTGGTTTGCAGCTGTTCATGTACTGAGCTTAGTTCTTGCACATTCATAGCTTTCTTACAAGTTCTGTTGCAGCCCGCCACCTCTATTCAAAATTACCTCAAAAAACTTAAATCACTTGCAGCACTTCCCCTTCCTGGCCTTGGGTTTTCTCTTTGGTCTGCAGGTTTCCATTCATTTCTCAGTCTGTCCTGTGTACCACCCTTTGTTTCTGAAAGGAAACCAGCCCTGCTTGCCCTCCCCCTGCCTCAGTTACACAAAGGCATTCTTCACTGGGATTGCACAATATGTTTAAGACAGCTTAAGTGCTATAAAGATACGTCCAAGATCAAGATTTTATTCCTATTTTATTTATGTTTATCACTGAGTAGGAATTTAAGGTTTCTGCTTATATATATATATATATTTATTTTTTTGTCAGTGGTGTCTGTAGTCACCTTTTTGGTCTTGTGTTTCCAGGTTCATTAACTAATCTGACATTTGCAGTTGGCATTGCTGTCTATGCCTTACTGGGATACTGTGTGAGGGAGTGGCGCTACCTGGCATTGGTAGCGAATACTCTAGGAGTTGTCTTCCTCCTTCTTTCCTTGTAAGTAGCCCACGTGCATTAGAACGGTAAGAAAAAATTAGGCATTAACAGTTGCTTGTCATAATTCAAGAGTTGTATAAACAAGGCTGATATTTTTCTGTATGTCTTTATGAACCAAGCAAAAGAAAATCATGTAGTGAAGAAATCAGCAGTTTGAATTGGAGCAGAAGGTCAGGGCTACCCAGAAGAAAAACTTGCTTTTCTAGTGAGCTGTTACAGTTGTGGTGGCCGGCATTGCAAATAGCAGCTGTATGCCAGCTGTCTGATAAAGCTGGATTACAAGGAGAGGCCTGCCAGAGGCCGTAAACTGGAGTGTCAGCCAGGAACACAGCCTCCTGCCAAGGAAGGGTTTTGGTGCTTGAGAGGTTTTGGAAGTGTTCCTGGAGGGTTTTTAGAATTACTTTTTGAGACATAAACGCGTACAAAAGGAAATTGCCTTTCTCATGTGATATGCCATTTATCTGTGTTTTTAAGGTCCCTTGTTTCTGTTCCTTTCTTTGTATTTGGGTGCTTCTATTTAGAATTGCTACATAGACATTGTTATAGAAACGATTATGAAATACAGCAGTATTTCAAGATTTTGAAGTGCTAGTGCGTCTGGCTTGTGCTGTCACAAAATATGCTTTTAACATAGCAAGTAATGTTTCTTACATACTTCTGATCACCAGTTAGAGCTGTAGAATAAATAAAAGAGCTTATTGTAGTAGGTTCTGTACAGTATACATGAAATATCTAGCATGCAGCATAGACAGAAAAAAAAAAACCCAAACTTCTCTGACTTTTATTTTTAAGAAAAATCTATTCTTGAAATTAATTCTGTTAAAGAATGCACGAGAAAATCTTTCTCGTAGTCTAGGACAATAAAGCTTCTGGGGTGGGGAAAAGCTTCTTACATGGTGTTTTCCTCTATGGTATTGTATTTCTGGTGGATACATAGAATCATTTCTCCCCAGGTATTATGAAAAAACTGGAATCCTTTGAAATAATCAATCCTTGTGTTGAAGGACGTGTCTGCTAGGAGTACCAAAGAAAACAAAATATAGTTCAGTCAAAAATATTCCATTCTTTGCTCTGTGGCTTGTATAAAAGCAGCTGCACATTCTACAACCTGAATAAAACAGGAATCATTAAGTGTAGTTGTTGTAAACAAGGGTATTCTGACTGTTCTTGGGAATAAGATTTAAAAGTTCTGCAGGTAGTGATGAACTGTCTCTGAAGCTTGGCAGGCAATCACTGAGGTTTCTTTTCTCTACACTTCAACTCAGAGCCCTTCCCGTAGCACAGAAGTTTGGAGTCTAAACCTCATTGAAAACCAAGTTTTGTCCTGGCTGTGCGGCTTACTGGGGGCTGAGATGCTCCCTGGTTCATGCTGGTGTAGTGTTTGCTAAGAAGTCATTTCCTCAGATTTGGCTTTAAACTCGTCTCAGCTTGAGTGCTTTGACAACAAGAATTTCCAGCTGTCCTTCTGTAAGGTTGACTGTTATTATTATTGGAGGCTGTGGAATTTAATGCGCATAACAGTGCTGATAGAAAGCTTCCTCTGAATTTTGCATTGGTACAATTACTTTTTTGTTGTTTTGATGATTGATAAGCAAAACAGTAAAATTGATTTCAGTGATTTGCTTAGAGTAGCGAACTTGTCACCACTGATTTTCCTTTTTCTTTCCTGTTAGTATGCTCCCAGAATCACCACGATGGCTGTATTCCCAAGGGAAAACTGCAGAAGCTGAAGATGTGATGCAATATATTGCCCTTGGTAATGGAAAAGAGAGATTAAATCTAAAATTGAAGCCAAGTGTGGGAACTTTGCGGAAGGACGAATTGCCACCTGGCATCCTGAACTTAATAAAACACCCAGTCCTTCGGTGGCGAACCGTCGTGCTTATGTACATCTGGTATGCAATAACAAGACACTGAGATGCTGTGGATGAGGCAGACAGGAGGAAGCTATTAATATTTTTACCCTTTTCACTTTAAAGTACAGCCCCCAAGCTAATCATAAATCTGTTGGTTAATGGTTGTAAACAATAAGCATCTAAAATGGTGTGCTGTAAAGTTGATATTTCATTGTTACTGCTGCTGCATTTTATTTTCAGTATGTTGTTTAGGAGCTGCTTCAAAACCCACTAAGAAATAATCAGGTGAAAACATAATATTTACATTGAATGAAAGGAGAAGCTGAAGCAGGAATTCTTGAGAGGAGGTGTATAGGAGCCAGTCTTAAGAAGAACAGGGCTATGTGGATTACACTGCAGTAGAGATCTGGAGTGAGAATTGGATTGAGTGTGAGAGATGAGATTAAGAGCCCTCAAGTACATCTGACAGGTTAAGTGGAGAAAAGCTGGGGGCAAGACCAAGTGCTGCTTGCATAGTTATGTTAGATGCTGTTTGACAAATGAGGCAACTTGGAAAAAAAGATGACCCCAAAGCAGATGAGAATCAGACAACTAACCTATGGAGGGGGGAAAAAAAAAGCACAAAAAAAAAAAAAAACAAAAAAACAGATAATATGAACTTTTTTTTTTTCTCTTTCACATAGTTTATTTAAACAGGAGTTATTCTCCGCATTTTTCCCCCTTTGGGCAAAATAAGAGTTATCTTCCTAACACAGTAATGTAGCTAATCCGTAACTCAGCCTGATTTACCTTTTAATTCTTAACCCTAAAGACTAGATATGCTCGTAATCTAACTTTTATGGTTGTTTTTAGGTATGTCTGCAGCTTGGTGTACTATGGGCTGACTTTAAATGCTGGTGAATTAGGAGGAAATCTTTATTTAAATGTGGCTCTTTGTGGTCTTGTGGAAGTTCCGGCCTTTCCACTCTGCATGTTCTTTATTGAGAAATCTTGGTAAGAAAAACTTATTTCCTAATTTTCTGCATATATTTGTAGACAGCCTAGAAAAATGTTAACATTTTTCTTGGGAAGATGCTTCACTGTTCTTCTAAACCAGTTGATTCTTTAGAGATTTAGTCAGCTGCAGGGTTTTCTGCAGTTGATATAGAAACGGGGCTTCAATTTTTCTACCTTTTCCTTTTATAGTTTTGTTCAACTTTTGAATTATTCAAGGCATGAGATTTTCAATTATTAATGTTATTAAAAGCCAAGAAGTTTGGTCGTTATGGAAGAAAGTGTGAGTAGCCCAGTTACTTACGTATCTATAGCTTGTATATACATCTTACATATTTTGTTCTGAGTGACTTGGATTTTGTAGAGCCTCCCAGCTGAAACTGAAAAGCAGGCTTCAGCATTGTTCGTTTTTACTTAAACTTTTCAAAAAGAACGCTGAATGGAGAGCTGTTCAGTTTTCATTAAGGCATGAAGGGTGGATATCTGTGTTTCCATACTTTTCAGTCTTTGGAGGCCATCCTTTAGGTGGCTATTTTTTTTTCTAAAGGCCAAGCACTCAGTCTGGAAGCACAGAGCTGCTTGGTGTTTCACATAACCTTCAGTTTGAGCATCTTTGTAATGCTATCTTGGTCTCATTGAGATCAGTGACAAAAAGAAGACTTGTGACGTGCTCACTTTAATGAAGCATTTTGCTCTTTTGTGGCAATAAAAGCCGAAGTGGCTTGTTGGCTCTGCCGAGACGATAAGAAGTAAAAATAAACCAACCTTCACCCCAGACTCAGAAAAGTCAAGGACATGCATTTAAACCACAAACAGCATGAGTCCTTTCCTACATGTTCATCCCTTTGTATTTTGAAATTTAAAGTTTGTTTGACAAGGTTTTTTTGGTTCTTGAAGTAAGAAATGTGTAGTTTTACATGCTTAATGCAAAACAGGAGGCAAGGCAGCTGTTCTTCTTTTGTTCAGACTTAGTGAACAGTTGCTTTGAGTATAGCTTTTTTGTTGCAAGAAGATTTAGAAAATTTTAAAAAGTATTGTATGTTGCTTTTAGATTAAGAGCAGTTCTTCTAATTTGAGGTGGTAGTTAGAAATAGCTGTGAGAGTTTATGAAATAACAGGGATGTATAGTTTTCCTACATGCCTGCAAACTGTTGCTAAGAATATCTGTAGGCTTGTGCAGATAATGATGAGATATTTAAGTATGGCAGACGTGGAGGTGGGTTGGTGTTTTTCTGTCCTGTCTACTTCTCTTGTATTTTAAAACACTAGGCAGTAGAAATAACCTTTGCTTATTTCTGTGTGTATACTGTTAGGTGGAGAAGCATACCGAGAAGCTTTACTGTGTGTTGTAACTGCATATATTTATGCCAAGTTTCATAAGAGAAGTACAGATTAAGAAGCATTAGAACTACATTTTTTTATGAATATTAGTTTATTTTTTGTATGCGTGATGCCCTCTTAGTGACAGGACCCATTGCCTCCCTCAGTACAGAGAAGACAAAAGACTGTGTGAGTTCTTGTCGCTGAAGTAGATGGATTCCTCTCAAGCCTACAAATCCAAAGGCTTAAAAATAATTTTTTTTCTAGAAATAGGAAGCATTTGCCCAGCTGTTGGTATACAGAGCTAGGAAGACTGTAAGATTTGAAGCACTTACTGGGGTAAACTAGAGGTAGAACTGTTATTAATGTTACTGTATACTTAAGCTGGCATTTTGCAGAGAGATTCAAAAAATAATGGAGGACTTTGTTTCCATCTTAATCTGAGAACTGTTTTCCTTCTAGGTCTGGAAGACGTAAAACTATGATGTGCTTTCTGATATTTGCAGGATTTGCCTGTGTATTTACCATGTTCTTACCAAAAAATGCTGGTAAGTATGTAGTGCTGCCAAAATCTGTTGTTTGTTTATGTTTTGTCAGCTCTTACTGGGTAATGAACATTTATTGACCATGATTATCAGGTCCTGAAGGCCTGTCTGTTCATACCTCCTCTCTTCCCCTGTCTCTCCCTTCCAAGGCTGGTCAGGTAGCCAGGGTCCTGTCTATATTGCTTTTAACCTCTTGTAGATGTAATTTGTCCCTTGCTAGAACCTGTTAATTGACTGAGTTTATCTGACTCCAACTCTTGGCTTTCAGAAGGTCAGGTGAGGCTGTCAGGTTCTGTTTCAAAGACTGTCACTGCATTCATTTACCTTAAAATGCCACTTGCAGGGCTGTAACCTTAGGCATTGTGAGACACAAAGCATAATTCTACATTTGTTTTGATGGTACGCAGTGTTTCTAGAAATAGCAACTGAGACTTTCCTGAATTGAAACCTTAACTCCTTGTTAAAAAGAAACAATGAAAAATAAACAAACCAAAAAAAAAACCCCACAAACCCCCTAACACTAAAGCTTCAAGGGAACAACATTTATTTTATACTTGGAGCTTAGAAATGGCAGTCAGAATTGCAGTGTGGAAGCCATGGAGATGGCAAGAAGCTCGCTGCTTCTTGTGCTGTGTATTGCTGCAATGTGCTGCAGTGAGGACAACTCATGGTAAAAGTAGAGCACCATCAAAGATTTCTCATCTCAAAATGCATTTTTTTCTGAAATCGTCAGTGACCAACACAATTTTTTTGTATTTTCCATTTCAAGTGCAGTGTTTTTTTTTTTTTTTTTGTACCAATATTTACCTCAGTCACTGAAAACTTAAGTCTAAATGACACTAACAGATAGAAGTGGTCACTCAGCTTCTGTTTTTCATTGTGTTACCTTAGTAGAAATGTTTTTTGCCTTACCAGTGCTTTAACCCAGGAGCACTGGTGATGTGATCACAAAGTATGCTTCTGTAGGTTGTGTTTATCCTTAGCAGATATAAATGCTGTCTGGCATCCGTTTCAAATTGATCTCAGAAATGTCTACAGAAGAAAAATAGTGAGAGAGAAGATATCCTATAATCCAATTTCCCATGCGTATGTTAATTCAGGTCCTCAGATATTTTATTGTTTCTTTTATTGAGACCACTGCTTCCTTGTTTGCTCGTTGTACTTATTATTAGAAAACAAACATGGAAGAAAAGCAATGGTGACTAATCAGGATAGCTTAGTAATTCCTGAAGAGCCGCTACATTTCAGTAAATCTCCTTTTTTCAATCTAGTCTACTTTAATTCCATTAAAATGTCTCACTTTCCTTTGTGCTAAGAGTAAAGCTGATACTTGGCCTGGAGTGGTCTGTCACTCAAGCAGAAATTCAGCTCTGAGCCTGGTGAAGATGAGTCTCTTCTTTGGTTTCAGTTGGTATGAGTATCAGACTGGAAGATGGTGAGGGGGGGGTTGTAATATTACTTCCTTTCAAAAGCTTTTGTAAAGGAGGAAGACTCTTCCATTTTGTGTCAGTTTTATACTACAGCAAACAAAGCAAACCTCTAGCCCAGGGGTGACTTGTTTACAATTTACGTGGCTGTAAACTTTGGTGACTTGCATTGGTATGCTTTCCACTGCAGAAAGAAGGAAAACTTCCAGCTCTTTAAAACAGTTTTGTCTCAGCTTTCGTTGATGTTGGATACTTCCTTTTGTGCAGACAGCTTTCTTGATTTTTTTTATTCTTTTTTTCTGAAGTGAATTTAAAGACTCCTTTAATTCCTTAAGTGCTGTTTAAGTGAACTTTTTTCTCATGAAGATGACAGCCAGAAAGTGAATCTACATAATGGCACTGCAAACGAGACTCTTAATGATTTTGGTGGCATCAAAGCCCAATCACTGTGTAATTCTTGTTCTACAAGCTGTTAAACATCAGCACTGTTCTTACCATTTCCCCCCATTTCACTGTCCTAAGTTCCACAGATCAATTAATGGAAGATTATCCCTTAACAATAAGCTCAAATGCTTGATTTTAATAAGAACTTACAACTTTGTCTTTTTCTAACTTTTGAAAAAGTTGCCCCAACTCTACTAGTTCAGGCAAAATTATGTGCATTCTGTTACTACTGGATGTTCAAGTGACAGGATAGTAGACAAAATATAGTAGAATTGTTACAGAATCTGCATTTATATGTTGGGCTGGACCTGGCAAATGACCTTTAAATGGTCACCGGAATCCCCATAGGAGAAAGTGCATTCCTGCTTTATGGTGTTGTGTATGAGGAGGAAGTGATGGAATGTTGCATAAGAGCTGCTAAATATGGTCCAAGGCTGAGGAGGAACAGTGAATATGTCTGAGCTGACTTGCGCAAGGAAGCTGATGTGCAGTGAATTTCCATTGTGCTCCTAATCCTGCGGTAATTCCCCACGCAGACAGCCTTCAGCCTCCCCTGGGGGAGTGAATGTGGAGAAGGAAGTGCACTTTAAATTCACTCCTGAGCTTCTGAGTGCCAATTTGCCTGTCTAGACAGACTCTTTTCTTCTGTTTTGATAGTAAGACCAGAACTTCCCAAGCACACTGAAGCTACATTTCTAATATATATATATATATGGGTATACAGCGTTTGATGTCAGTCTCCCTGTAAGAGAAGCAGTAAGCTTTAAAGCACGTTTCAGAATTTCAAATCTCCTTCATTGCTTCAGGTTTGGTTGATGAATGAAAAGCGATGTCCCTGCTTTCTGATGACACCCAGCAGGGCTCTGAAGGCTAGGCTCACGCCTTTTGCATCTGGTAACTGTATATAATATTGCAGTTCTTACTGAGCAAAGGGAATAGAACTTGTAAACATTGAAAAGCAAAAATGCAGGGAGAAGCAATCGAGAAGCAAAGTGACTTTCACGCCACTTAACATAATTTGATCCAAACCAGAACACACACTGAACTCAGCGCTGGGGAAGAGAATCTGAAGTATGCCTCATCAGAGCATTTATCCTTCTTCATGCTGAACAACAAATAAATTCTCTGCCAGTTAAAACGGCAGGTGCAAACATAACTGTATCCAAAGTCAGAGTAACTGCAGTCAGGTTTCTTGGGGACTTTGAAAGAGCCACACTACGGTTTAGTCAACTGGAGATTGTGTACGAGGAAACCGGGCTGCATTAGCGTTTGTTCTTTGCTATTACGGAGCTGCTGCATCTGAAGTTCCAACACGATGTCCCTGTGGAGCAAATAATCTTTTGAGATGATTCAAGTTGTGTGGTACTAATTGAATAAAGTAGTCAATGAGTTTTTATTGTCTGCTTGTGCTGGTCATTAGACGCAATTACCTGGTAATTTCTGACTGCAGAGCTGGAAGCTTTATCCCTTTTTTCTAGAGCTGTGGTAGTTTGAGCATTCACTCTCCCCCAAAATGAGGAGTTTGTCTTGGTTCTAAATACGATTTTATGTATTTATTCTTATGCTAGCGTTTAGGATGATTGGGAAGAAATGAGATATTGTTATTTGTGTGTATAGTGGAAAAAAGCATAGATGGAACATTGGTTTTGCATGAAAGTCTCTTAAAAAGTACTGGATGCTTTCAACATTGTGTAAAAAGAGTAAGAGAACGAACTATTTATGCTTACAGCTTATTTTATTTCTCTTGAAAGGTTTGCTCCTCAGCCCCACTTTGTTAGCTTTGTGTGGAAAAATGATGGTCAGCGCCGCTTTCAACATCGTGTATATTTATACGTCCGAGCTGTACCCAACCGTACTGAGGTAATTGAACAGGGCTTGTGGGAAAACTAAAATACTTCTCATGCACAGTGATCCTGATGCCTGGGGTAATCGTTTTAACCTGAAATATCAATACGAGGTCTTTCTGAGATTAAGGCACATTGCCAAGGCTTGAAAGGGCTTCTCCTAGCAGCCACGTGTTTGGCACCAGTGCGCCTTGTAGGGCTGTTTGTGGCAGTTTCCACCAGGACTGAATAAGAATATAAATACGCAAAGCAACTTTCATGCTCTGCGATGCTAGGTGCCTTGTTTCTCATTTCCACTACTGATTTTGGGAGTAAAATTACAGGTTGCAAAACCAAAGGTAATGATGTGATGGAAGTGTATGCTAAGTTAACTGTAAATATAGAATATGCAGGAAGGGCTATTTACAGTGCTTCTGTATACTTAACCCTCCCATGTAAATATTTGTTTACTTCTTGAAAGAGAAGTACATTCATATATTTCTTATTTAATTAAATATTTATAATGCAGCTGATTTTAATGGTTCCACATGGCAATGATTTGTTTTACAGCATTTAATTAACGAACAAGTGGGCTAAAACCTGACTTACTTTTCATAGTCCTCACCAGCTCTGTGCGAGGCTGAGCTCCCTCCTTTTGTCCCAGAGTAAACCTGAAACAGGCGAATAAATACCTCACAATTCTGCTCTCCTCGCCTGCTATCTTGGCTCCATGTGTTTTTCTGAATTGTACCCAAAGCAGGAGCTCGGAACTTGAGAAATATTGTGCTCAAAAAAAGCACATTTCAGCAGTTGAGCATTCCTTTGCTCTCAGACTGAAAAGGAAATGTCGCAGTCGAGTAGGAAGGTGTCCTGGCTGGTAGATGCATCCTGTAGTATTTTAGAAGTATTGCTAAGGATCACTTGAACCCAGGAAACTACAGGCTTTGTGGGGAGAGGGGCAGGAGGAGTGGGGGGACTACTTGGATTGGCTTTTTGTTTGTTTTGAGGTTCACGATTTCCCATATGTTGCGGAGGCACAAAAGCTAGACTGTGAACGCAGTTTCTGCATAGAACTTGTGAGGATGGAGGAGGATTGGCTCTTTGTAGCTACTCAGCTTGTCATCCTTGGGAAAGGTTTATGTTTAATATGCAAGTCACAGGCATGTTGACTGAAATTGGATTTGGAGGTTTGTTTACATTCTCTCTATCCAAACTTCTGCGCCCTGTAAGGTCTCTTTCTTAGTGGATGGCTTTTGTTTTTTTGTTTCCTGTCCCCTCTGCTTTTCTGGGGTCGAGAATCAAGGGAATCAAATCTGACAAGGGTTTAATATCTCAGTTTTTCTTTGTTTCACTGTGTTCTCATGATTTGTTAGTGTCTCCCTGAGTCCCACTGATGTTCAGTGCCAAGTGTGTGACAGCTCATACCTAGCAAGAATTACGGCAGTGCCTCAGCATGTTTGAAACTAGATTGTTGTGATTAGGAAGGAGTTTCTTTTTTATTTTCTTTTTTTTATTTATTTTTTAAAGTTTGAAGTGCTGTTTCATTTGTGAATCTGCACTAATGTTCTGGTACAAAATTAAGCATGTCAAAGCTGTGGAGTGCTAGAGGAGAAAATGCGAGAGTAGGGAGTTGAGAAAATCACCAACTTTCTTTATATAGATTGTGCTTAATAATACGGCAAACTGTTCCATTAGGCTACATGAAAATGCCTCACGTGACCAGTTGAAAATGTTTGGTATCTCTCTGGTATTCTAATTAACTACAAATATTAGAGTTTATGCAAGAATAACAGTGATGGGAAAGTTGTTATGTTTAAAGCAAAACATCAGCACCATCTGGTGGTCTGTGTAAAGCTTCGCGGTGATCCTGGCACTCCTCCGGCAGGGAGCTTTGTCTCGCCTGGTGATGAGACATGTCCCATTTGGAAGGCAGCAGAGAGGAGGTGGAATGAACTGTTCTTTTTGGGGTTTGTATTTTTTTCCAACTGGATGTTCTGTAGAGAGGTTAAATGTCAGTAGTGCTGCTCCTTGTTGAAACCTATGTATTACACTAAGTGTGAAGACTGTGCTAGGCACGTTTTTGTATTTTTTTCTTGAAAAATGATACATAAAGGAATGAGAAATGCAACTCATGCTAGAAATGAAGTGCTGCATACTGGAGCGTATACATGCTTTGGGCTTTTTCTTCCTCTCCTTAATGTGTCTTTAAAACACCTGCTGGGGAACAAAAAGTTAAATAAGTAGAAAATACTTCTCCATTAGATCTCTGTCTTTCTCTGCAAGAAACTTTCTGGAGAAGAACAGCCCTTGGTACGCATGGTGCAGTTGTAGAGCTGCCAGTGTAAGCAGCAGCCATGTTCCTTCATCTGTGCGGGGCCGTCCCCTGCTTGCCAGGCAGTGCTGGGTGAGCTTTGCAGCAGCAGGGGTGCAGTGTGGCACCCGTACTTAGCCAGGGAGGGGTGGCTTGAGCAAAGCCTGGGCTGAGGCGGGTACCCTGGCTGCAGGGTGATTTTGGCTGACATCAGCTCAGCCCTGTGCCCTATGGTGTGGTAGGAGCGCATGCGGGGTCAGGTTCAGCAGGCCTTCCTTAGGGTTTGTGGAACCCTAAATGAAGGGTTTGTGTAGAGACTGGTGTCTCTCATCTGAGGGATTTTGAGAGAGGGGAGATAATGATTGGCCTTGTCTTATGGGGTTTGGATCGATGTTACTTCAAAGAGAGGATGTGTGGGCTGCTGCTTGCCTTTTCCCAAGAGGATGTGATGAGAGAATAGGTTGCTTTGTCTATTTATTTTTACACCAAAGGCGCTGGCTTCTCCTGAGCAGCTCCATCATCTGTTTCCCTTAACCCGTGCAAAGGGCCATTAGGAAGGGAGGTGGACGTGGGTGGTTTTGGCATGCGGGTGACCTGTGTCACCTCACAGCTTGGCCTCTTTTATCCTGTCGCTGCCTTCCTGTGTTGGGAGAAAGGAAAGGAAACGGGCTGAGGGGGGAAGCTCTGCACCGTCATGTGGCTGAGGGTGGTGATGAATGAGAGGAAGAGACTGGGAGATGTGGGAAGGAGAACAGCTGCTGTGAGTCGGTTCTTGCTGTCCAGCTCATGAGCGGTGCCAGTGTCAGTCTCTGAAGGGGGTGTTAAATATCGCTTGCAGGAGTCCTGTAGAGATGGGAAGATCTTTGCATTTGATCAGGAAACGAAGGGCTGTGGGGCTCTTTGTACCTTTCTTTGAAGAGAATCCTGCTGCTCTTAACCCACACTTGGATTGCCAAAAGGCAAGGTTAGATGAGGTTGATTTAAGCTTGTCTGAAAATTTAAGGGTGTGCAAAATTCAGCAGTCTGGTGATAGATCTGGCCAGACGTTTTCAAGCTTCAGACTAGCTAATAGTTAATAGTAATTCTCTGTTTGGAGATGAGCAATGACTTCATCTGTGTAACCTGAGGCAGCAGAAGAGGTAGGAGGTACCACGTGTGTTGCTCTCTCTGAAGATCCTGCCATGTTGTGAAGTCACTCCCCATCCAGCACAGGGATGTCCAGTTGTACTGCCATATGTGATAGGTTGAAAACCTATCTCTGCTCAAAATGACGTGGAGGACTGCACAATGGGGTGCCTTTGTAAGGGGTTTGAAAGGGTGGGATTCACCTTTCAGCATCTCGTTGCACCAGATCTGGGAGTAATTACTGGAGGGCTTTAAAAACCTCCTTTTTTTTTTTTTGCATTTTAATAAAGACTGTTGGTAACAAAACCAAAACAGAATGTGTAAGTTGTTTCTGACAGTGCCACCACACATTGCAGTTGTGTATTCTGAAACTACATATCTTTCATCCTTTGTTTGAAACAGAAATGCGGGCTTGGGTGTCTGTTCCATGTCTTGCAGATTTGGGGGCATTTTAGCTCCATTTGTGCCCTCTATGGTAAGATTATTTTTTTTCTTTACTTGTTATGTAACAGATTTTTTATTCTCCCAAAAGTATTTTGCTGATTTTGGTACCACATATATCTATGTTACTTGGAAAAATAAATAAATAAATATTAACCCAAGTTCATTCAGTCAGTTTCCAGAAGTAATGAACAAGATGTCTAAATGTAGCTAGTATTTTATCCTTTTTGGAAAGAATCTAGTGTTCTGTGTAGTGCTAGTGTTTCATCTGTTAGTGATTATCATGTGATGCTTTCTGTACAGCTAAGGCCCACTGTTTATCTAAGTACTTTTAGCATGGAAACAAATTTCTCATCAACTGTTTCTGAGAAATGACATTCACTGGGTTTCTTTGTCCTATCAGTACATGAATAATTGCCAAATGGCAGAGTTGTAGCCTTTCAGTTTGACTGCAGTTCACGTGGATCACGCATTATAAAAGCAGGAACCAATGTTGTTTTTTGCTGCGGATTTTTAATTTCAGAAATCTCTGAGTCCTTCTATACCGTTTGTGGTGTTTGGAATCAGCGGGCTGTCAGCGGGGTTCCTGACTCTCCTCCTCCCAGAAACTCTCAATAAGCCAATTGCAGAGAGCATTGAAGATCTCCAGAGCCCCAAATACAGAGTGCTTAAAAACGAAAAGGCAGAGTAATTTTTTTTTTAAACTGTTGCTTTGCATTATTCTCCCCGTGATTTAGCGCATATTGCTTAGACTGTGCGTGGATGGACTTGTCCGTGAACTTTTAAAAACCATTTTTCCCTTGCATGGAGATGAATTTTATTGTCTTTGCTTGGCTCTTAAAGATGAGAAGGCGAGATGTTCTCACCTGTATGTATTAAGTTTTATATAAATCAATACTATTCTGTTTGCTTAAAGAAAATGAATCTTAGGAAGGCAATCTAAAATAATCAGGGACATTACTTTGAACAACTTGCTTATACACTTACAATAAAACAGCTAGGCATACTCTTTTAAAATGGTTGGATTGTGCCTTTTCTCTGTCATGTTTTATAGTGAAATATAATCTAAAATATATATTTGAGGAAATCTTTAATCCTTTATTAATCTTCTGGGTTAGAGCCATTGAAAGTGATTTCCTGTTGTAGGTATAAACTAGATAATAAAATTACAGACTGGGAAATGAAAGTTTCCTTGTTTCAACAGGCAATAATTACAGAATAGAAAATATGATGTATATCTACCAAGTTTAGGAACAGCTTCATGGAAGAATTAGCTTTTAAAAAATAATAAAAAATTAAGAAGATTATCTATAACAAAGAAATTGTTAACTTAGAACTAAGCAGGCTTAGCGTAGACATGATATAATCCATGTTGTAATTATGCCTTTTCTTTGTGCTAGCTTGTTAATTATCTGGTTATTATTGTATTTAATCAGTTAAATCAGATTATCCCCATTTTAAGCTTACTGTAGCCTAATACATAGTAATTCTGTTGAAATGGGGGAAAAAGACTATATTTATTTTTTTTAATATCATTCCACTACTTAACAGTTTTTTAAATACCAAACAGTTTTTATTAAAAACCAACTATTTTTCGTGTTTAATATTTGCCTCCAAAATTGGACAAGAAAAATAAGACATGTAAGCTGTTTTTCAATAATCATTTATTTTTCCTCTGTCTGACAGGCAAACCAGTTAGAAGAAGACACGTAAGTTTCAGCAGGTCTCCCTGAGGTGAAAAACGAAGCCTCCATCAAGAAGGAGCTGTAACAGCTGCAGGGCAGAGCTGTGCTGTTTGTATCGGAGTGGCAGTGTTGGAGGACTCATGTATAATGCTGTTTGTAGCATGCCAAACGGTTTTATGTGGAGGCAAGCTAAGAAGGTGGAAAAAGCTGATCAAAGCTTGTGAGGAAAGAGGTGACAAATGTGTGCATGAATGTAATGACTAACCAGAACCATGCTTTGGATATTTGGACTTCGCTATGGCTTCTTAAAAATGAAGTATTCAGTTAATTTATGTTACAAAATGTAATCGCTAGCTTCAGATTAAGCTACGATGTTGCCACTGAAGGGATGTGTATGATGTACAAGGTAGATGCCCTTGCATATTCACAATAGCTGCAACTGTGAAAAGCAACAGCATCCTGTATATCGTAATTTTCTCTAAAGTTTTTTTTTTGCCTTAAAATCACACTATACCTCACATGTGAACAGACCAAAGATTTTCATGTGTTGTTGGCCTTAGTATGTCTAGCGTAAGAAGCCTCAACAGGAGGTCTGAAAGGAGAATAAATGGATTTCCTTGTGGGAAGAAGATGCATATATATATATATTTTTTTAAACAGTTGAGTGTGAAAAAAGCATGTAAAGTTAAAAATAATACTTTATTGGAGAAGTGATGTCAAACCTTTATGGGAAGGAAAAGGTGCATTTGAAGGAGAGGTTGAGTAACCTTTTAGTCAAAGGTTGTTAGTTTTAGCTGTACATGTGGAACTGGAAATTATCAAACTGTCATGTATTGTATAATGTATGTAATAGTATGTAACCCAATATGTTTCCCGTATGGATTGGACATTCCCCTGTGGGGGGGGGAGAAAAGGTTTGGTTATCAGTTAATAAATTTATTTTGAAATAGATGCATCGTGAATGTTAGTTATGATTGCCAACACAATTTTATTATTAAGAAGTTTAACGTCTGTATTACGAGAACTGCCTTCTTCACTCAGGCTTTTTGAGGGATGTTTGCATCATCTTGATTTTGTCCTATTACTTAATGGATCTGGGAGGAGAAAGTTACCGAAGGGCCCATGCATTTTGAGCAAGTTTCACAGTTAAATGATAGTTCTGCAAATAAACACACGCATGCAAGTGCGCGTGCACATACACACACGTACAAAGACGTTTGCGTGTGTGGCTTGCTCTGCCTGGCTGCCCCACTGTTCTGTGCATAGCTTGTGTTGACGTGCTTCACAGATGGCCGGGTTAGGCCCCCACAAAGTGAAAATCAGCTGGCGATCAGCACACGGCTTAGGTGACATTGGCATAAAGGTGGATTGTGTGTGCATTTATTTTCTGGGACTGAGGCTTGGTGGCAAACAACCTGTAGAATATGCTGCAAACCGTTATCCTGGGATTATTTACTTACTCAACATTTTTGTAGAGTTGAACCGTGAGGATTAGAACTGATTGCATGAAATTTCTCCTGGATAATATTGATGCCTTCTGTTGCAGTAGCATTTATAACCATAGCAACTAATTATACTTCTGCAAAGGATAATTGGGTCAGCAGGGATATGGTAAAAAACGACTTCTGTTACTGTTGCCTTAGTTTTTTTTATTATAAGAAATAAAACTTATTATGGAATAGAACAACGTAAAGTTGTATTCCCAAAGCAGAGATAAGACTGTGGAACAGAAGGATTGTGAAGGATTATGTGGTGGGAACCTGCTTCCCCCTCCTGCCAGGGTAAATGAATCAGCCAGTACCAGAGCATTTTTCATGTCATTTATTCTATATCCTGTGGGAGAAAAAAACAAACAACAAAAAAAGAAACAGGAAACAAAGATCATTTGCATTTTGAACATGCTTATTTCTCATTTATTTGACCTGGAATTAATGATTACTTTGCTTGGGGTGACTTCCACATATTTGGTGGCTGATGACCAGAAAGGTGTGCGTCACAAAAAGAAGCTGTTGATCTTTTCGTCAGCCCTGGCATGACTCATGCACGGTACCTGCATTTCTTTCTGTGTGTAGGCCTCTGAGGCAGCTGGTTTGGTACTTCGTCTCCAGCATCCCAAAGAGAATGTGAAGGGAAACATCAACTCCCATTTTTGCTTCTTTTCAGTTGGATTTAACAACTGATTTGCATTCTTAATTTTGCTTCATAGATCTTTGGTGCATTTTGCTGTTGCTTGATAAAAAGATACCGTTGGCACGGGGGAGGACAGGGACTGTTTTTCTAGTTGTATGTTTAGAAATAGAGGAATTATTTACAGCTTCATTAAATGGATTTTCAGTTGGACCAATGTGATTAGTGCATTGTATCTTACAGGGCCTTAAAGTTAAGAAACCAACTGCTTCTTTACTTACCATTACTGTCTATGTCACAGCAAATCAGAAAAGCTGGCATTTTTTGTCAAGTAACTGTTTTTTTTTTTTGCTTGCTTGTTTTTAAGATTTTCCTTTAAAACTTCACCTTGTAATCTAGAACAACCTTTTCTCATTTTTAATGAAGCCAAAGCCGTTTTGAGGAGGAATGCCCTAATAAATTCTTTACTCAGTGTGGGACTATAATCTATTGCTTTACGTTTCTCCATGAAAAGAATAAAGGGACCTGAGTTAATTTAAGTGGCTTAATTATACAAATTAGGTCACAATCCCCATCTTTAAGGATCGCTTTTAGCTCTTCCCCCGTGCTTTATTTGTGTGCAGAAATGTGGATATAATGTTGTATAATGTTACCTCTGCACTGTTTGTCTGCTTTTGTGTTAGAACACTGTCCTTAGTGCTTTAGCACTTGGCTGTGAAATTGCCCCTCTTTTGTTGTTTGGCTTTAAACTCATTAGAAGTCTTTTTTACTTCAGCATTTGGGAAGACTCTGCTTCTTTCTGTTGTTACTGTGTTTCAGCTGAAAGTCTCAACCTTGGGGAGGGGAGAAAAAAAAAAAAAAAGGGGGCCTCTGTGCACTGCCCTTAAATTCATCCATGGTGCTGGCAGGTTGTCCAGAAAGGATGTCCGATTTGAATTTTTTTCACTCCTTTCTGTGTTGCACCTTTAATCTTACTGTGTTTTTCTTCCTGAGGAGTGCCACTTTTTCATTTAGGTAATAAGAATGCTGAGCAAAGGCAAAGCTTGAACATCGATTTAAGCCACCTATGTTTAAATGCCATTTCCCTGTCATTACACAATCTGTATCCATTCATTCTTTCCCGATCAGGTAAATATTCCAAAATATTTTCCCACTGCTCCACAACCTCATGCCACCTTTTCATTTTGTGCCACCTTTTGTCGTTCCATAGTCCTCCTGATAACTAGCTCGGCATGAAGCAGGATTTCCCTGGCTGGCAAAAATCCACTGCTTTAATTTCTTGTCAGCGAGCAATTCATCTAAACACCCTATCGTTTTTAAAATCAGGTCAGGTATAAAGGCAGGGCTTGTGTTCCTTGTTCTGAAAAGTAAACTTGGCACAGTATTCATGTTAAGCTCATCTTAGTGATCTTTTTCATTAATCTCATTTGATGTTTCATCAAAGTTGTTTCCTCCTTTGTTGGAGCACTGTATGTTAGTTCTTGAACTGAAGGCTATAGATTCATTTTTAGAATTTATCCTTTTTAATCTGAGCAGAGTGAAGTACAAATAATCCTGTGCTTTGTTGACTAATACTCTTGCAGCTAAGCAGCAGAGAATGGAGGAGGTGAACTTTTCATGGGACCATCTGTAACCAGCTGGTTCTGCCATTCAATTTTAGTTTGCCTGAGGCAAACAATTGTATCGTGCATTACAGCATGCAAGAGATCTAATTTTTTCCACGCAGTGAGTTGGTAGCAGTCCATTATAAAGGTCGTGTTTCTTTGCATCACTTGCTACAGGAGGTAGAAGGTTTCCTGGAGTTGATTTTTGATAGATGCAATTCTTCCATTATTCCATTCCAGATGTAAAGCTACAGGCAAATTATATGTAAATCTGGGATTTTCTTGTGGTGGCAGAATTTCTTTCTACTAAGGCTTCCAAATCTGTGATGACACGTGGGGTGCAGTGGGAGTGGTGTTTGTGCCCACCTGAGGAGGGTGGGAGCTGACAATAGCAGGGAGATGTTGGTGAGCAAAAGGGAATGTGGCTGAGAAGGAGATGACGAGGACTGGGAATTAAATATGTTTCTAACTCCAGCACACTTGCAGTGTGATCCTGAATTATTATGTCAGGCCCATTTTACCTTGGTATTAAATATTTACAGTACTTTCTATACCAGCTGCACTCCTGTTCCTCTGCATAGTCTCCTGGTTTAGAAAGCAAGCTGGTATTAGGGTGAATAAATCAGAAAGCAAATGTTGCAGCGATTTTGGTACCTTATAAAAGTAGAGTGCAACTGTGCCTGGACTGATTTGACAGTGTGAGTTCCTACAACAGTCCAGATAGGCTGTGGAGGCTGATGGCTTTTTGTGGCTTTTCCCCTAAGAAAGGGGGATGAGAAAAACTGCTGAAATGACATCTTCCCAGGTAACAGCAGTTTTGATAAACTTTTTATGAGTTCATGCTAATGACAGGTAAGACTAAGTACACTGGCTGATGAGTAACTTACTCAGCAGCTCAGTAACTTGGGCTGAAGTTTTCTATACCAGGCTTCTGGCTGCCAGGTAGCAGCATTGTCAACATCTAGCCGGCTGCATTTAAAAGTCCTTGTGATTAAAGGCTCCAGGTAAGACTGGTGATTGCATGTTTCTCAGCTCTCAGAAATTCTGCATCTGCAGCAGCCCATTTCTTATTTGTCACAGCCTTGCTCACATCCATTTCTACGTTGTTTTTTTAGTATCCCATCCACAGTGATGAAAGGCCTGACGGAATTTTCATCTCGCTGTGTCTATATGCAAAGGAAAAGAAGGACTGCAGTATATTGCCAGCAGACCAAAGGGAAGTAGAACCTGTGTAGACAGAATGAAGTTAATCCAGATGTTTCCAGGTTGAAAGGAATTCCTTTCTCTGTACAAAATCTCCTGTCTCATGGCTGGTCAGGTCTATAAAGGGCTGGTGTCAGTACTGAATGGCAGTTGGCTCTGAATGCTGCTGCAAGAAACCCAGCAAGGTTACATCCACCTCCCTACACCAGGGTTTCTGCTGCAGCTCCGGGGGAATTCCATCTCTTTTAAACCCTTATTTAATCCTTACAGCAGTTTAGGCTGTTGTTCATACAAATGTCTCATCCTTTTTTAAGGCCTGAACTCATGATTTCAAGGCTATGATATGACATTCAGTTCAGCAGCTGTCATTGTGTTATGTTTGTTTCCTTTTGTCATTTCAGATTTGCTGGAGATACCAGTGATAGGGAATAATAACAGTGAGTAGGTGTGTTTGACCTCAAGATACACCCTGCAATTCAATGTTAGATATGCTGTATTGTCTGCTTTCTCTTCTTTTAAAAATGTTTCAGTTATTTCTCTGAAGGCATGCTTTTCCAGGGCCTCTCACTTTTCCAGCAGCCTGGCTGTGCATCTTGAAATAGGTAAGCAAAAGGTTTGAAGGCTTTGCATAAGGAAACTGTCCAAGCATGTGCTCAGATTCACTTGTGCTAAGACCTGCTGATAAAGCAGCAGCTGTAGCCTCTGTAAGGGGGTCACAGCGACCACTCTGACTCGCAGGAGCTTGTCCGTGGGTATGTCTGAGGAAATGCCGCCCAACCTTTGCAGTAAACAGACAGGGACTCCAGTGTTGAATTCCTCAGCTGTTTTGATGGGATTTGAGGGGTCCTTCCAGTTTTCCAGCCAATTCCCCAGTGGGTATCATGACCCAGATGGTTAAGGTTAGGGCTGGAAACCAGCTCAGGCTCCCATTACCCCCGCGATGGTCCTGCTTCCTGCTGTGGCAGCTGCCTGTCAGGCTGGGCTCAGCTGCCAGTCCGGCATCTTCTCATCACCAAAGTTCTGTGGAGTTCCTGCGCTTCCCTGGGGATTGTGCTTTTACAGAGCAATTTCATGGTATTTAGCTCTAGAGAAAGTTACTCCAGCTGCAGTTCGCAGAGTTCATCCCAGCTGTCAGAGCCCTCTGAGTGTAGGAATGGAAATAGTTTTGCTAGAGCAGTATGTGTTGCCTCGAGGACTGTCAGGGTGTAGGTATGGCAGGGCCAGCTTGAAAGAAGTCTTGTAACCTGCATCTCCGTCTGCAGAACAGTCAGCTGCTTAGGTGGAGGGGTGATAATTTCTCCCTGTTCCGCTCCTAAAGGCAACCTTTTATGTTTGACTTCATAGTTCTTTAAAGAAACAAATATTTTTATATGTATATACAAACAAAAACCAAAACCAACAAAACCCAAAGCACTGATTTAAAAAAAAAAAAAAAAAAAAAAAAAAAAAAAA
>VXAV01009189.1:12493-25375 GCA_013399715.1 Alectura lathami | reverse complement strand
GAAAAGGAAAGGAAAGGAAAGGAAAGGAAAGGAAAGGAAAGGAAAGGAAAGGAAAGGAAAGGAAACATTTTTTGACAAAGGCTTGAAACACTTGAAGGAATGCTTAGATTTCTCAGAGAGCTCTTCTAAGCCATGAGATTGTTCCTCAGCACAAGAGGCATGTGGATCAAAATTTAATTTTAACCAAATATTTTAATTTGATCCAAGTTTGTTGGGAGCCCATTACACAACTCTTCACAATAGAATCAACTGGTAACTGGAATAACAACAGCTTTTGTGCATCTAGAGATTCAGTGACCAGAACACTGAGCAGCTAGAGCAATAAATGTCCATCAGGAATAAATTAAATAGTTATCAATATATTAATTGTCAGTTAATCGTCATTACAGCTTCCATATTTTTATAGCAGTATATTTAAATGCATGTTTTCACATTTCACTCATTGTGTCACTTAATTATAAATTCTATTTCCTACTCTTTTTTTATAAATAATAGTATAATGCTTTAACTGTTAGATTTTGCTACTTCACTGGACATGAAGCGTACGGGAAAAATGTGTATATGGCATTCAATCTTTATTCTGGATTGTAGCACACAAAATACTGTCTCCTCCAAAAAGCTTGATCTTTCTCTATCAGCTATCTTGAATGCTTCGGTGATGCAGAGATACGTTCAGTCTGGTGGAACTCTTCATATGTCAGAAAAAAAAATTTAATTAATTGTGCAGATATTTGTGTCATCTCCCTTGAAGCATGTAGGGAACTATTGCTTCATCTGAAATGTCTCATAATTCCATTTGCTGAGATCCCCTTGTGAATGGCAGGCTGTGGGGATCATAGAGAAAAATGATATCACAGGGAAAAATGATTCTGATGCCTCATATAAAAGACATAAGTTGCACATATGTGTATCCTGCCTCTAAAAAGAAAATTTTTCCTCCCCAATAGCAAAAGAAATATTCTTTCCCCAAAAAGAAAATACTGATTTATACTACCAATGGCAAGTATTGGTCCAGTTTCTTACTAAAGATCATTTGGGGACCAAAAATTGTACAAAAAGTAAATTCTATATTTGATAGATCAAAGCAAATAACAAAATTTCTTCGCTGCTTGTTAAAGCTCTCTAAGAAATAACTGCTTGACAACAGTCTGAGCATTTCTTTCAAAATGATTAGCCCACAAAATCAAAATATAAAGATTTAATATTATATTGTATAATTACTGTTTAGCATCTCAGATGGTATAGGCAACACACCATCGCATTTTCCTAGAAAAGTGTTGACCTAAATAGACTTCTCACTCTTTTTGTTGTGTTGTCATTCAAAAATTTCAATAAACATCTGGTATGTTCCTGGAACCTTGGAACCTTGGAAGTTCCTGGAATGAACTTTACATGTATATATATATTATTTATTAAATATGCTAGATTGCCTTAATCAATGCTTCAGTCTGTTTCTAATCAAGGAAAATATTTTTTTGGAAAGTTAGCAAAGAACAGATCTGCATGAACATCAGATCTGTGCAGTACTGGATGAACCAGCAATATATATATATTTGATCTAGTTCAGGCATATGAACACCACTGAATACCTCCTAAATTTTTTGGAGAAGATGATAATGAAGCTCAGAGTTTTATGCACTTATCATAGAATCATAGAATGGCTTGGATCGGAAAGGACCTCAAATATCATCTAGTTCCAACCCCCCTGCCGAGGACAGGGCTGCCAACCACTAGATCAAACTGCCCAGGAACCCATCCAGCCTAGCCTTGAACACAGCCAGGGATGGGTCATCCACAACTTCTCTGGGCAACTTGTTCCAGTGTCTCACCACTCTCTCAGTGAAGAATTTCTTCCTATCAAACCTCCTATCAAATCAAACCTCCCATCAAATCAAACCTCCCCCCTTTCAGTTTTAGTCCATTCCCCCTTGTCCTATCACTGTCTACCTGCATAAAACGTCAGTTCCCCTCCTGCTTGTATGTTCCTTTTAAGTATTGGAAGGCTGCAATGAGGCCTCCCTGGAGCCATCTCTTTTCCAAGCTGATCAGTCCCAACTTCTTCAATGTTTCCTCATAGGAGAGGTGCTCCAGCCCTCTGATCATCTTTGTGGTTCTCCTCTGGACCTGCTCCAACAGCGCCACATCCTTTCTGTACTGGGGGCCCCAGGCCTGGACACAGGACTCCAGGTGAGGCCTTACAAGGGCAGAGTAGAGGGGGATGATCACCTCCCTCTCCCTGCTGGCCACCCCTCTTTTGATGTAGCCCAGGATACCATTGGCTTTCCTGGCTGCAAGTGCACATGGCTGGCTCATGTCCAGCTTTTCGTCCATCAGAACACCCCAAGTCCTTCCCTGCAGGGCTGCTCTCAATGAGTTCTTCTCCCAGTCTGGTTTGTTGTCACCTTTAGGGGTTTAGATCTCAGATTATACCTGAGCTAGCACAAAAGCGGTGTTGCATGGACATACAATATTGCATATGATGTAAAGTTTGCCCTTACAAAGTTAATCCACCACCGGCTTTCAACAAATTTTAACTGACACAGTGAGTTCATACCAAACCTACACCTTTGCCATCATGTGTCTGCACTGTTTCTGATCTGATACTAGCAGTCCTAAGGATAGTCTTGCTGTATGATAGTTTTGAGCTGCTTTTAATGGATTGTTGTATTAGTCTTATGTAGCAATGTTTTGGTAGTGGGCAGGAGCAGGGCTGCAGAGCGGGGCTCTGTGAGAATAGCCCTAAAGCTGCCCTATGTTAAATAAGTTCATGCCGGAGAAGTCCAGTCCTGAAGGAAGGGTCCTGTGGACCATGTTGGGGCGATGCTTGGAGAGGTGCTGTCTGTGGGAAGCCCACAGGCATCAGTTCAGGAAGGACAGTACCTGTGGGAGGGACCCCACATGGAGCAGGGTCAGAGAGTGACCATGAAGTAGCAGCAGAGATGAAGCATTATGGACACAGACACCATTCCCCTGTGCTGCTTGTAAGAAGGAGGTAGGAGAGAGAGAATGATGGGAAGGTGTTTTTATTTTGCTTTTAGTTCTCTCTGCTTGAGTCTGTTATTAATAGGTAATTAACTATATAAATCTATGGTTTTAGTGTTTTGTTCTGGCCATCAGTCTCTCTTTTCTTCCAGTTTCTCTCTAAAGATCTGTCACTATCTACAAGCTAGCAGTGAGTTATATATAGTCAGTCCAAAACTGTTAAAACCTCTCTCAAATTACATTCTGATTTGTGATGAAATGGGAAATGTTGCAGTGTGTGAACAGCAGTTCTTTGGGTACAATTGCAAGGGAAACTAATTCAAAGAGTACCATAAATGACCCAGGAAGAGAAATACTGAGTTTTTGTATTATTTAGCACAAATTAAATATATTTCTAATATTTCCATTAATATAAAGGCAAAATAGATTATAAGGTTAAGTGAGGGGTAAATGCCTTTATTTGTGCAGCACAAATGTCAAAAAGCTCTGTTGCTGTATATCCTGGAAGGACTTTTAAAAATAATTTTTATGGCTCTTCTCAGAGTTTCAGTGCAGATGGAGGGTTAAAAGCTAGAGATCAGTAGGTCTATCTGAGTTGATATTAATGAATAGACTTCAAAACCTTGCTAATAGTATAAGTCAAACAGAAACCATAGTTGTCAGTTCGCTGCAGGAAAAATATGCTGAAAAAGACAACATCGTTTTGCGATTTACATGTGCATTCTAATGTAATCAGATTTATAGGATTAATTCTGTCAAAGAGAACGCGACAATAGTCACAAGAAAAGTTAAACAGGATAAAAGGTTGCATGTGAAAACCTAGAACTTTTCAATCCAAACAGTAAAGAATCTGTCAGATCTGCTGTAAATATCTGAAACTAAAAAAGACTAATCTCACATCAGTCTTTCTTCCTGAAAATCATTAGTCTTTTGATCTCTCTGGTTTATGAAGGGAGTGGAAAACTGGCTGGATATGGTCAAAGAGGTACAGTCAGTGGTTCAGAATTGCCCTGGTGTTTAGTGATGCTCCTCAGGGTAGTTAATATTATTGAATACATTAATATTATTGAATACACTGTTTAAAACAGTGGGGTACTCTGAACTCATATATTTCATGGGTAACATCAGTGTGACCAGTATGCTAAAGACTGACTGTCACTCAGAAGAAACTTTACATGCTGGAGTTCAACAGTCCAGTTTGGGGCTACTCAACAAAGGAAAGTCATTTACAAACTGGAGGAAGTCCAGTAGCAGAGCCACAAAAAATGCTTTGGAGACTGGAGCAGATAATGTGAAAGTGGACATAGGAAAGCTGGGTTTGTTCAGGTTGAAGAAGAGAAAGCTAGAGGAAGGATCTAACTGCTGTCTTCCATTACCTAAGGCAGAAACTTTTCTCAAAGGTGAACAGTGAAAATTTAGATGGCAATGCACATAAATTACAGCAGGTCANNNAAAAAAAAAAAAAAAAAAAAAAAAAAAAAAAACTTCAATGAGAGAACTCTTAACCATTGTAACAGGCTGCCCAGAAAGGTTGTGGAATCACAGGCTTTGGAGGTTTTCAAGCTTGTGAGTATCCTGATCTAAAAGTTTGAAGTTAGCTCAGCATTAAGCAGCTCTTTGGAACCTCCAGACATCCCTTCAGTTCTCAATCATTCTGTATTTCTTTGGGACTAATTGAGGAAGCAAATTCTGACTAGGAATTGATGGGCATATGCAACCTAAGCAAGCTGAGGACAGGGCTTGAAAATATCATGTGTTGTTGGAGACTGTATGTCCACTGATCAGTCATAAAATTCTGACAGTGAAGCATGAGAAGAAAAGGAGTCTCACAGAAGCAGAACTCTGGTAATGTGGCACAACACAAAAATAACAGCCCTAAAATCCACTTCAAAAAGCAAACAGGAAACTGGTGCTGATTGAAGAGAAATGACGGAGCATCCATCTTAGAAATTACATAGTAAGTACAAGTGGGAAATCAGTCACATCGTGCATCACTAAAGCTTCCAAGATGTTTTCAAGGGAAGAAAATATATTTTGTTTTATTTGCATAGTAGATTACAAAACCAGAAGGGATTTTTACAATCATTTAATCTGACCTCCTCTAGAAAACACGCATAGTACTTTCTATTTAGATAGTGTATGTATCAGAAAAGATCTCATTTTTCACTATATAAATTTTTAGTGGTAAAAAGTCCAAAATAATTCTCATTGAAGTGTGCCAAAGGTTAATAAACTTCACTGAACTTTATTTCTTGCTTAAAACTGCTTGGCTTTGTCATCCACTGGTAGGATTACTTTATGCTTTGCTAGCTGCAGTGAGAAATTGCAAAATAACTTTTTAAATTTCTGCTTTTCCTCTAGGTATTTATGGAGTGAAACCAAGTTTGCTTTTTACCGTTTTATTCCAGGGCTTTCAACTCTTAGAACAAATGTGAAAACACTGTGCCCTGGATCTTGTGAAGCCTGGACACTGTGGAATAGCCCTCAGAGTGTGTTAACTAGAATACAGCAGGATAACACACTTAGAAAATTCTTCTGTCTCACAAGTTGAGGAGGGCTCTATGTGCTAAACTGGAGATTCGAGTCTGCTCATTACAAAATAGCTTTTAAAATCTATCATTGAAATTAGGTTCAATTCCCTCCATTTTTCAACTTTCTTCTCAGCAAGGAGGGATGAACATGCTGTTTCATGATGGTCACATAATAGGCCACAAAAATAAAAAATATATTACACAGCATCTTTTCCAGCTTTGTTGTAATCTGTTTTGATGGGAGTGGATTAGTTTGTTTGTGTGTTTGTTTGAACAAAGAATGAATTATTGCTGAATAATCTGTATGGGCTTTTTTTGCACTGTCAGTACCACAGAGTTTTGTTAAACCGTGCTCAAAATTGTTGCTTTCATGGAGAAGCCTGCTTCTCCCCTTTTAACAGTATGGCTTGAATTCCTTCTTTCCAAGTATTTAAACTGTCCTTTCTCCACATAATTTGCTTATGAGTGAGCTTCTGAAGTGATCCAGCTCGTTCTGACTGTATCAGTAATTTCTTATCTGTAATATTCAACATTTTCACTATCTACATATTTTTAACAGCTTAATCAATGATGATTTTCAACTTACAATTATGTTTTGAAATTCATGTACTGATTTTACATCCATTTAGTGATTTCCCACATCAGCTTTGCATTGTATGAATCAATTCAAACTTAATTTAATCACAACTATTATTTTTTCTCATCTAAACACAAAAATGCCTTGAAATGTTGTTTGTTGATATCTGTTTTCTGTAAACATGTAGTCATTACGAGATGAGGTGATCCAAGACAGCCAGCAGGGCTTCACCAAGGGCAGGTTGTGCCTGACCAATCTGGTGGCCTTCTATGATGGAGTGACGGCATCAATGGACCAAGGGAGGGTGACGGATATCATCTACTGGGACTTGTGCAAGGCCTTTGACACGGTCCCGCACCATATCCTTGTCTCTAAACTGGAGAGATACGGATTTGATGGGTGGACTGTTCATTGGATAAAGAACTGGCTGGAGGGTCGCAGCCAAAGGATTGTAGTCAATGGCTCTATGTCCAGGTGGAAGCCGGTCATGAGCGGTGCCCCAAGGGGTCCGTCTTGGGACTTGTGCTCTTCAACATCTTTATCGACGACTTGGACTGTGGGATGGAGTGCACCCTCAGCAAGTTTGCTGATGACACCAAGCTGAGTGGTGCAGTTGATACCTCTGAAGGAAAGGATGCTATCCAGAGGGACCTGGACAGGCTGGAAAAGTGGGCCCATGAGAGCCTAATGAGGTTCAACAAGGTCAAGAGCAAGGTGTTGCACTTGGGTTGGGGCAATCCCAGGTGTGTGTACAGACTGGGAGAAGAGCTCCTTGAGAACAGCCCTGCTGAGAAGGACTTGGGTGTTGTGATTGACGAAAAGCTGGACATGAGTCGGCAGTGCGCTCTTGCAGCCAGGAAGGCCATTGGCATCCTGGGCTGCATCAAGAGAGGGGTGGCCAGCAGGGAGAGGGAGGTGATCATCCCCCTCTACTCTGCCCTTGTGAGACCTCACCTGGAGTCCTGTGTCCAGGCCTGGGGCCCCCAGTACAGAAAGGATGTGGAGCTGTTGGAGAGGGTCCAGAGGAGGGCCACCAGAATGATCAGAGGGCTGGAGAATCTCTCCTATGAGGAAAGGTTGAGGGAGTTGGGATTGTTTAGCTTGTAAAAGAGAAGGCTCCGGGGAGACCTCATTGCGGCTTTCCAATGCTTAAAAGGAGCTTACAGGCGGAAGGGGGACCGACTTTTTGCCCGGGTGGATAATGGTAGGACAAGGGGGAATGGGCTAAAACTGAAAGAGGGGAGGTTTAGGTTGGATGTTAGGAAGAAATTCTTCTCTGAGTGAGTGGTGAGGTGCTGGAACAGGCTGCCCGGAGAAGTTGCCCCATGCCTGGCTGTGTTCAAGGCGAGGCTGGATGTGTTCCTGGGCAGTTTGATCTAGTGAGCTAGTGGTAGGCAACCCTGTCCATGGCAGGGGGGTTGGAACTAGATGATCTTTGAGGTCCCTTCCAACCCAGGCCATTCTATTGCTTAGGAGACGACAGTTTCTCTAAAGCAAACTGACCACATTTGTCACAGAAGATCAAGAAAAGATGTAGAGTACAATATAAAAATAGTAAGTACAAGAGTACACACAAATTATGGATTTACTACATAAAATTATTGGCTGCACCTAATTCTGAACACATGGAACTCTTCTCTCAATGCAAATTACTTTCATATTGTGTTATCAAGGGTCCTTCAGTTTATTTTCATTAATGTTATTATTGAAGTTGGCATTTCCATATCAAGTAGGAATCAGGCCCAGAGACAAATGCCAGGCTTAAACAAAGTCCAGTAAATCACCAGGCAAATCTATGGTAAGAAGGCATGTCTAAGGTTTGGCCAGGGAGACAGCCCGTTGGGCATGGGTCCGAATCAGAGGTTCATGGCTGCAATGCAGCTGCAATGTCGCTCAGGTGGAAACACAGCTAAGAGCATCATCCTCAAAGGAGCTCCCAAGGAACGCAGGGAGTTCTCAGTGAATCTTCCTGGCAGAGCTCTTTTGGTGGAATCCTCTGCTGAAGCTTCCTCCACCTTTTTCTTGAGGAGCTCCACAGTCAGCTGAGGCTTCTTAATGAGCTCTGTCACTGCAATGCCATGAAAGTAGGGGGGTAAACTGGCCCTAACAAAAGAAACTACATGCCAGAACAAAAGAAGTCAGATTAATTGACCAAGTGAAAATGTTATAATTTTGTTGACTTTACCTGTATACCCTTCTCTCTCTGGAGTGTGGGACTGTATCACACAGAGCAGGGGATATCATTCTTGGTGTCAGTGTAGTAAGGCAGGATTTTAAAATGAAGTTTTACAGCAGGCAGTGAAAATGAAGTTCTGTTTCTACTGTTAATAGAGCAGCTAGTACTCCATATAATCCATCAGTGTAATTCCTCTGCCCTCTGAGTATAAAATGATAATTAAGAAATGCCATTTCAACTCTGTAGAATAAGAGATTATCATAATATCTTATTAGGTCTTCAATAAAGTGCATCATTAGCCAATTTCTATTTTCCCATAGAGGAATCTGAAACCCTGGAGTAAGAATTAGTGTGCTTGAATAGACTGATGAAAGAAGCCTCAACAAGGAAAAAGAGCACCTTGAACTCAGACTGTAGTAGGTAGTACCTCAACCATATGAAACATGTCACTTAACCTTTCCAGTTGTCAGTCCTCATCAGTATGTATGTCTGTTTCCCAAAAATCAATAAAGACATGGTTGTTACAGTAGCTGAGAGACCCAAGCTCATCTAGAAGTAAGATCACTTAAATAGCAGAACATAAGCCCATCATCAAGTCTGACAAATAACAGTGGAAAAAGAACTGTAGTTCTATTTTACATTAGATCCAAAGATAGTTTTCTGCAGATTAAACTGAAGATAACACATCATACATCTGAAGTAAATTGCCCTATTTACATTTAAATTTTAATTTGTTTAACTTCCCTGTAGCAACATCAGCATTATTGATGTCTCATACAGCTTCTAAAATCTGTGTGTACTAAGTACACACTTCAAGAGATTATACATATGTTTGTCTGATTTTTAATAAAAGGAATAATAGTTTGCAATAATTTAACAGGTTGATATCAAAAAGCAAAGCCTTATGAATTGAACTAGTTTGAATTACAGAAACTCGAGAAAGATGAAAAAGCATTTTGTGTTTGGGACCATCGTTGTTTTACGTGTTCCATTTCAGTCTCAAATTACCCTTTCTTAACAGATGGCTTGGTTTTGGACCTCTGGCTTTAGTCTGTATTGGTCCCCAGATGATGGTTATTTGTGTTGTTTAGCCTTCTTTATTTCAATTTGAATATGCTCAATGGTCAGCCTGCTGTAAGTCTCAGTGCTGAAGCTCATCTAGTCATTTTTTCCTTATTTGAAATCCATTTGCTATTCTTTGGAACACAGCACATTAGATGTCACGGTAATACATGTTTTATGTCACTTGTATTTCTGAAGGATCAGATATCTTCCAGATTTGGAACTGCAGGCAACTTGGGAGCATTGTGGCTACCATGCAAAAAGGCCAATACCCGTATTCATATGTTTGTGCTAATTGTGATTTTATAACTATGCATGTACATTCTGTAATTGAAAAAAAAAATTAAATAAAAATGAGAAAAATTTTCTGAGTGTGATCTGACATAGGAATATCGTTGCTGCTGCAGCAGTCTCATCAACCGAAGAAAATGCTTGTGCTCCCTCAAACCAACATCTGATTGTGTCCATATTCAATATGAAGTGCCAGATACTGAATTCTCATTGTTGGAAAGAAGCCTTAAGCCGTTCTGGCTCTTACAATGGCTTTTTTCTTTCAATGGAAACTACTAGAGGGTTGTGCTTGGGGCCAGGAACCAACAGTTTGAAGAGTAAAATACTTGAGAGAGGTATGGGACTTCTGAGGAAAGACTGCTTGCAGAAAATGCTTTCAGCATTTCTTCTCACTCAGACAGTAGCTTAATTTACCTTGGGATCTTGTTAGTTGTAGTTCATTTGTTAGAAAAATAATGCCATCAACTCTTAAGGACTTGCCATATTTAGTTCCATGTAGATTGTGTTTACTGCAAGTCAGATAAAATGGAGCATTTTGCCGCTAGAAGAATGAAAGATGTAGATAAGCATATCATGTTACCTGTTTTCTTCTCTGTATATGTTAAAAACACTCATGTAGGTGTGCAAAGCAAGATCCCAAGAATTATTTGGCTGTTTAAAATGTATGTGAAGAACATTTTGACTATTATTTGTGAACATTGAAGGAATTTATCTAAAAGTATGGTCACAGTCTGTGATTCTGAAATACCAGTATCATTTACTGAAGTTTAGCAGAACTTATTTTTGCATTTGCGTTGTTTCCTCGTAATGGTGTCTTAAATTATCCCCTCTTTGCCCTCAGTCTGATATAATAATTTGAGTTTAATTTCACAGTCACATATAAATCATATTTGTAAGAGTATTCATTGTTGCACTAATGACCAGAATTCCTGATATCTTTCCAAAGGATCTCCGGTCTAAGATGAGGCTGTTGCTATAGAAAACTTCAATATATATTGCCTTACATTTGAAATATCATCAGTGAGTTTCTGGACTTCTTAATGTTCTTTTTAAGAAGTTAAATAATTCAGGGCTCTAGCTGCACTAATTTGCAAAGTGTTGGTGGTAATGAGTATGTGTATATATATACGCTTTTTATTTGGCACCAGGTAAAGACAGAACATTATTGACTGAGCACAAGTTTATGTTAAGATGATGTGATTCTGTATGTCCTCTTCCCAGAACAAATAACATCAGCCCATTGTTTCAACATACATAGTAAAAATGCTAATGAACTTTATGAAAAATATTTATTTATGCATATATTCTTTTTATCCCATGAATTACACTTTTTGTTTAAAAGTACTTACTTTTCCTTTTCCCCTTAGCATTACCTTAGGCAGGCACACTGTTCTGTGCTCGCAAATGATGCAGTGAATTTACCACACATAGATATTTGCAACACCTACAAAGTTTGGCATACTGTATTTTTATGTATAGTAAGAACTGTGGTGATTTTGTAATGAATTCTTTTTAAACCCAGCAAACTGTAACATACAAACACATCTGACAGCTGCTTTCCCAGCTAAATATAATCATTGACACTTGATTCCAAGAAAAATAACAAGCCAGGCTTGGTTAGTGATGCTACAGCTTGGAATATAGGTCTTGATGAGGGAAAAATCATATGTGCTGTACTAGCTTTACATGAGCTTTGGCAAAAAGAAAATCTCTCTAATGGCAAAATAAGCTGTCAAAAAACTTTTTCAAAAGATACCATTGGACACCAATATGACAGTTCTCCCTCTTGATCTTTTTTATAGGTTGCTAATTCTGAAAGAAAAATTGCATACATTCTTTTGATCCAAGAAATTAGATTATAAGAAGCAGATACAGTACAGATTGCTACTCAGAGAAAGACTCAGGAGTATTACTGTCACCTTACTGAAAAGATGCTTTAACCAAATGTCTTGTATCTAGGATAAGATTCATTATTTGCCGCTTCATATTTTAAAGAGGTTGTGTACATACCTGAAATAAGTCCTCGGACAAATTAGCAGGGAAATATATATACATACGGGAACACTTACCTGCACTGAAGTAGCCATCAGCTTGAAGCATCTACACTAGAAAGCAGGGAGGAATTTTGTATCTCAAGTGTTTGATTAGGTTCTCTTCTTCTCTGTCTCTACAAAATATATGCAGGAATAATTAGACTGTTCTAAGTTAGGCCAGTCTTTATGTGCAAAAGCTAGGGTTCCTGCGTGTGCATCTAAATGTGTGATTTCAGTTCCTGATACTGAAGGTTATGGAAGTTCTTCAGGTTTGGGTTATGGAAATCATTTGCGTAACCTCCACTGCAAAGTGGGCTAATTTATGGCTATCGAGAAAAAGAACAACAATGAATGTATAGGTGCTGTTAAGAAAACTGTGAACAGGATGTTATGATAACTTTATGGAGATTATAAAGAGAAATAGGCCACAATGTATGTTGCAAATGCCGCTGGTTGGTGACTGTCAAACAAAACCTACTAAACTGAAAGCGTTCTTCTGAATATTTCAATGCAAAATCATAATCAATGTTTTATGTGCTTTTCACAACTATTTTCCAATATTTATCTTCATATCCAATTAAAATCTAAATATTTTTCATTTATGTATTATTTTTGAAGTACAACATAGTTCTGAATATCTCAAAAAGAAAAATACCTCATTTTAAGTATGTTTGCAGTAACAAAAGACTTGTCCATGAGTTTACATTTCAAATCATATCAATTCTTACATTAACAAACTGGATAAGATATTGCATATATCAAGATTTTGTTTTTAAGCAGAATTTAAAACTTAAACTTTCACACCGTTTACACAGTTTTTGCAAATAAATAGTGCTGTCAAATACACCAACTGCCTCAGTGAGCTGATAAAGAAAATAAATGCTCCAGGCTAGNAAGAAAATAAATGCTCCAGGCTAGTCACACTAAAATAATAAAAAAAATTAAAAAAAAAAAAAATGGATACAAGCACTATGAAAAAAAATAACTAAAACAAACACAAGTTCCTACAGAATTAAAGTTACCATAAATAACAAATAAAAGTTTCAGGTAATAAAAAGTTGCCAAGGTTTCTTTTCTGTTTTTGTCTTTCTTTTGTTGGTTTGTTTTTGAATCTCTGTTTTTATCCCTAAGTTTCCCGTTTGATTTTAACAATTTGAAGTTTTCTGTTTAATTTCATATGTTATCCATGGAACTTAGCTTTCATTTCCACCTCAGTCTACCGAAGTCAGG
>VXAV01009188.1:0-17632 GCA_013399715.1 Alectura lathami | reverse complement strand
CGCGGCCTCCTCGGGAGGAACGCGGGGAGCCCCCCGCCGTGGGGTGCGGGCTGAGCCGGAGCTGGGTCTGGAGGGAGGCTGGGCCAGCACCGAGCGCAAAGCCCCGGCCCTTTTCCCCGCTGGTGTTCGCTCAGAAGCTGCGGAGCTGGTCCGTCCGGGCCAGCCTGGCTGCCGCGGGGTGCCGGAGGCAGGGCCACTTACTCGGCCGAAGTGCAGGGAGGGAGCAGTGCTGGTCCAGCCAGGCCAGAGACGTCTGGGTGAGGCTCTCCATGCTGGCTGTGGAGACCATGCCGTTGAAAGACTCAAAGAGGGGCCGGATGATGATGCTGAACTGGTGGGGGCAGGGGAGTTAAGGACCAGCCTTGCCAAGGGCCGTGGTCTCCAGTCTCGTGGGGGCAGCACCCTCCTGCCTGCGGCCCTCCCTGCCCAGCTGCAGTGCAGGCTCCCTGGGTCCCTCCTGCAGCGTGGCCCCGTGCTGGGGCCAGGGTGACGGGAATGTGACCGTCAGTAGGACAAAGAGAAGGCCCGCACCAGCACCCCAGCCACCACCCCCAGGCTGGGAACCACAGCATGTGGAGCCAGGGGCAGGGCAGCAGGGGAGCTGCACCACTCGCATCACGGCCGGGGCTGCCAGCAGTCCTGTCCAAACAGGACAGTGCTTCCCAATCGGATCAAGGAGTCAGCTCACACGGTGACCCCTGCAGGTGCCCCAGAGCAGGGCACAACACCAGTGTGTGCGTTTTCCTGGGTGTACCTGGTGTTGGGGGCTGGTGGGTGTGCACGCTGTAATCTGCAACAGGTGCCTCCGCCTTGAGCGTGTCCCAAAGCCCAGTTCAGCGTTAGCATCCCTGCTGTACTGTGGAAGGAACTCTACAGCTCTCCCAAAATCTGTGTCAGGAGCCACTGCTGCCTTGCCCCTGTATGCCTCACTGCCTGTATATGGGCAGTGAGGGCTGCCCACGCCTCTGCCACCTGGCAGTTTGCACACCTCACTGTCTCTTCATGTTTGATAGCCTCAGCCTGGCTGGTCCCTGTTCATGGAGAAGCTGGTCCAGCCCTTTGTCCACCCCGGCTGCCGTTCCTTGCCCCCTCCATCCTTTCCGGTGTGTGAAGACCAGACTTGTGTCCCCATTACGGGCACATCTCAGTTTCCAGGGTGTGCCACACTGGCCACTAAGGTGAGGCCATTGTGTCCTCACGATCCATCCCCTATCCTAATCTCTAGCTGATGGCTGCTGCATCTCAGCCAGTTCCCAGGTCACCGGGAGCTTGTCTGTGCGTGGCCGTGCTGAGCTTAGCTTTGCTGGTGACTTCCCTTCTCCCCAAGGACTGGCCATTTACTCCTACTCTGTTTGCTCCCCTGACACAGAAGCTTTCTCTTAGCCACAGCACCTTAGCGTGTTCCCACCGCATGTCATCCTCAGAGCTTCTTGGGTGGGAGGGACCCCACACACCACTGGGAAGAGAGGGTGGCCATGGTGTATTGCGGAAGGGGCGGAGCGAGAAGCCAGTGCTGGCCCCAAAGGATACGATCCAGAACTTCCAGTTCTGCAGTGTGGAGGAGCGGACGTACTCGTCGAACATGCTGCGCATCTGGTCGAAGCGCTGGCGTGTGATGGGCACCCCGGTGGCTGGCAGCTGCTCCTGGCACAAGCTGTGGGGCACACGCAGCGCTGTGGGCCCGCCGTTAGGAGGCCGGGACACGTGGCAGCAGCCCCACATAGAAAGAGGCTCCAGCTGCACCCCAGCTCGCAGTGGGGCTCAGCAGCCCCACGTCTTTTGCCCACTCTCGGGGCAGCCTGTGCCCACGCTCCGGCCGCACACTGCCTCTTGAGCATCACCCCAAAACGGGGGACGCAGATGAGTGTGGGTCCTGGGTAGCGCTCAGATGAGCTACTGTGACCCGCTGCCCTGTGGCACTGCCACTTGCCCTGCCGGCCTGTGCTGGCGCAGGTAACAGCTCCCTCCTGCCCCCTCCCAGCCGTGCCCCCCTACTTGATCGAGCTGTTGAGCTCCTCAATCTGCTCCCGCAGCCGCTGCGCCTCATCCTGGAGAGCCGCCCGCTCCTGCTGCAGCTTGCAGATGTACTCGGCTGTCTTCTGCAGGGTGGTGGCCTTGCTGACCTGGTGGGGCGGTGAAGGAGCCTCTGGGGCAGGCAGGGCACGAGCCGCCGTGTGCCCCGCTGCCAGGTGTCGGCAGCCTCTGCAGCATGCTGCAGACCCCAGGCACGACACCGTGTGCGCTAGTACAGGCCGGGGGCACACCACCCCCAGGTGACGCCCCGTGTCCCGTCGTGCCTAAGGCTGGCCCACGCAGCCCTGCCCGCCTACCTTGATGCTGGGCTGGGCGCTCAGCGTGCTCACCAGGCTGTGCAGCGTGTCAAAGCCCAGCTTGATGTTGAAGCGTCTCTTCTGCTCAGCGGAGATGTGCGTGATGCGCCGGCTCTCCATCTGCAGGCAGCAGAGATGGCCTTGGGCCTCTCCCTGCGTTGGAGACAGGCTGGCCCAGAGCTTGCATCGAGAGTGGGGGCGGATTTAGGGGGGCAGAAAGGAAGGGGGTGCATGTGGAGAAGCTGCCTCCACAGAGGAGGCAGTGCTTACTCCTGCCATACCTTGCTGGACTCGGGCCTGCCCCGACGGGACGCAGCGTGATGCAAGGAGATACCAGTGCCCAGCCCTGCAGTGGGTCCCGGGGAGGCCTGGCCGGGCTTGGGCCAATCGGTGCCTGGATAATGAAAGAGGTTGCACTGGGGAAAGGGTGGCACCAGGGTCCTGCGCTGGGACAGGCAGCGGGAGCGGTCCTGCAGCGCTGCCCTGGTTCCAGGGCAGTCACCCCTCAGCTGATGGTCCAGCGTCCAATCGCATCTTGTTGCCCTGTCTCATCCCAAATCACACCAATTTGTACAGCTGCTTAGAAAATGGGAACGTTTGGGACACAGCATTTTAAATTTCCAGCGTTCCTTGGGGTGGAAACTGCCAGGACAGAGTCCTGAGGGCAGTGAGGCCGCGGTTTGCAGCACCGTACTGAAAGTGGAAATGATGTGGGAGCCTGGCTTCTCTGGGTGAGAGCATGATGCTTCCTGCTCAAAAACCAAGCTCTGGTTTTTCAAAACCACGTTCTGACATTTTGCTTCTTTTTGTCTTTTCCTGTTTCTGTTTTTGCCCCTGGAGAAGGAGCCAGATGAAAGGTCTGTGCCCTCCCCAGCAGAAAGAAAGAAATTCTTACTCAGGTGGGTAATTGTATACTGTTGGAATCAAGCAGAAATTAAACTTTCCCAGGAACAATTTGTGTTTGGTTCAAGCTCCCTGCAGGAAATGGGGTGTCCTGTGAGAGCTTCTGGCGGGGCTCCTCAGGCCCCCAGACTCACCGCATGCCGACGTGGGGGAGAGCCGCTCCACCTTGGGGACCAGCAGCGGCCCCGGCGCAGCACCTGCCGTCATCACCGGCACCGCCTGTGAAGGGCTGGAGCCAGGAGACAGCCCTGGGCTCAGCTGGGCCACTCTGGGCAGGAAGGCAGCGGGGACGTCGGGGACACTGCTGTGCTGCTGAGAGAAGGCAGAGGGAAGCAGGAGGCTGGGGCCAGCACTCCGTGCACGCTGGGTTCACAGAGCCCCTTTGGTTGCCCAGGCCCTGGCAGCCCAAACCTGCAGCATGACCGCGGAGAGGGCCCTGCGGGGGCCCTACAAAGCAGGGTCTTTCCCAGCTCTGCCACGTGTCTTTAACTGGGGAAGACGCTCGGCTGACTCCCACCCAGCCCTGCTCAGAGCCTCCCCAGCACCCTGGCCACATGCCCCAGGCACATTCAGCTCCATTTTGCAAAGGGGATCCCGTAGAGCCCTCTTCTCTTCACCCTACGCATTCCCCAGCAACCAGGAAGGCGACTCCCAGCTTGGGGGGAGCAGCCCCCACCCTGAGGATAGGCGGTTGCTTACCGGGGAGACAGGGGTTGCAGGCACGAGTGCTGGGCCGTGCGCGTGTGGGGTGTCCAGGGCTGGGTCCTGCTTGGCTGCAAGAGGGCAGGGAGCAGAAGGGCGTTTCTGCATCAGGCTGTCGGTGCTGGGGTGACATTTTCCTGCTCCATGGGGGTGCCAGCACTGAGCACCAGAAGTGCTGAAGCCCCTTCCCTGCCCATCTGCCCTGGGAAAGGCTGGAACAGCTGCTGGAGAGAGGTGCCTTTGCTTCCTGCAGTGTGTCCTGAGCCTGAGAGCCCTGGTGTGGAGACGTAACCACAGCCTGCCCCCAGCAAGCTCTGGCCAAGCACATGAACGGACAAAACGACCTCCGTGGCACCCGCCCCATCGCACTTCACGGGCGGTGGGGTGGGCAGGACACAGATGGCCCCTGAGACCTTTCATGCCGTGGAGATCAGGCTGGGGCCCGAGAGCAGAGGGGAGCCCTCCCCCATTACGTCCTCATCTCCAGGCTGGGCACTGCTCACCCGCTCCCTGCCACGCCGCGGGGACAGCCCTACACCCCAGCACCCAAATCTCAGAAGGAACTGAGGCCCCTTTCCCAACACCCCCGAGCTCCTCTGTCCGACACTGGATCACTCCGACCCCGCCACCTCCCAGAGCCCCCCGTGGCCCCTCACCTGTGGACAGCAGCTGGGTCAGGCAGGGGTTGGGCACAGCCAGCTGTGGTGGCATGGACGGCCCTGGTGGCCTCTTCGCCTTGGCGCTGCCAGCCTTCACTTTCGGCTGCCCACCTGGGGACAGCCCTTTGGGGGTGGCAAACCTGGGGCCAGCTGGGGCAGCGGGGGGCAGGTGCTGGGGGGCAGCTGGGCTGGGGTACCCTAGGGGCACCAGGTCCATGGCGTAGCCCAGGCCTGGGGCGTGCTGGGCAAAGCACGGCATGGGCAGCGGGGACGCGGGGTGGGCAAGGAGTGAGGGGCTGGGTGAGGCGGCAAAGGGGAACTTGGAGCGGGGAGCGGAGGCTGGGGGAAATGGCAGCTCCGGGCCCAGCAGCGGTGCCCCGGGGGACGGGCTGGGGGGACCGTAGGGGAGGCCGAGCGGCTCCACGCCAAGGCACTTGCTGGGGAAACTGTACTGCAGCAAGGGCTTGGGTTTGAGCTGGGGGCTGAGGCTGCTGGGCGGCGCGGCGAGGGGCTCGGGGACCAGAGGCGGCTGCTCGGAGCGGAGGAAGGCGGCGTGGAGGCTGAGCTGGGAGGTGTCGCTGGGCTGCAGGGAACACGGCTGTGTCAGGAGGGGCAGATCGGGCACCGGCGGCTGCGGGATGTGGGCCAGGGTCCTGCTCACCTGGAGGAGGGGGCTGGGCGGGAGCGGAGCGTCGGGGCTGGCAGGCACGGCCCCTCCGCTGCCGTAGAGGGGCTCGGCTGTGGTCACGAAGCAGGGCGGCTCCTGGTAGCCCAGCGGCATCTGTGAAGGCAGCTGCCGGTGGCAGATGAAAATATCTGCAGGGCAAAGTGGAGAGATGGTGATGGGCGGTGAGGGAGCGTTCCTGCCCCTGGGGAGGGGGAGACAAGTCCGGGGAGACCGTGTTTGGGGCTGGTGGGGATTTGCTGGTCACACGTTCACCTTGCAGGACAGGAGCAGCTCCTGGCTCTGAGGGCAGATTTGGAGCCCTGGTTGTGAAACGCTGCAGTTTCACATGGCCAGAGGGAAGAGGCAGCTCACGCGCCCGAGGCCAGCCCTGCCACAGGCATTGGGACAGGAAAACCCGCCCAGGGACACCACCCGGGGTGGGGACCCTGTCCGCAGCACCCAGCTGAGGCCGCGTGCTCCAGTTGCTCCCAGGGGGTCCAGGCCCTCCCTGCTCCTCCTTGAGCCAGCCCCAGCCAGTGCAGGAACAATGCCTCAGGCTGTGGGGCAGCTGTGGGGCGGCTCAGAGGAGCGGCTGGCACTGTCCCTGAGCCGCAGGGGACAGTCCCACCGGGGCTGGGGCAAGCGTTTTTCTCCCCGCCCCGGCGCTGCCGTGCGTGCAGCCTGCGGCTAACCACATCCCATGGCCTTCCCGAAGCCGAGCCCCGTGACCCTGCCGCGACTCCCTCTCCCTTCCTGTCTCCTTCCCACAACCCTGATGCTTCCGCAAGCCCAGACACCGCGGCACGAAGCGCTGGCCTGACGCCTGGGGCAGCCGCCTCCCTGGCGAAATGAGCTCCGTGGGCACATCAGCGTGGCATGCAGCTCAGCTTGGTGCCATGGAGGCTCGCCTTTGCCTAGGCCAGTGCTGTTCCATCACCACCAGGAGGGTTTCCTCGGTGAGGATGACCGTGTGATGAGGATGGGGCTGCTGGACGTACGTTTCCCTGTAAGATGGAACCGGAGTGCTGGACGGGTTTGCACGCAGCCTCTGGCACAGGTTCTGCATACAAGCAGCTGCATAAGACATGAGCACTTGCATCTCTGCTGGGGAGCACTCAGCCGTGCTCCAGCACAGGCCCAAACCCTCGGCTGACACAAGCATCTCTGCCTCCGGCTGCTGCTGCCTGAGCCATCCAGGCTGTCCCCGCCTGCCCAGCTGTGCCCTAGGCACAGGCTCCAGTGCCCGGGGTGCACTGGCTGGGACAGACAAAGCCTCCGGGCCACCCAGATATGCACCAGAGGGGCAAATGTGCTAGCAGAGAGGCATGCCATGATGATCCCAGCAGTGCCACGTCACACAGCGTGCTGCTGGCTGAGGGTGATACCAACGAGACACGGGGCAGCTGCCCTGCTCAGCCCTGACACTGCCCCTTCCCTGCGAGCCCTGCGGACAGGGGCTGCAGCTCACATGCCCCAGGCTGGGGATGGTGTTCAGCTCCATGCCCCTTGGAGGGATGGGCAGCAGCACTGACACCCTGCTTCTTCCAGCCCATGGCTACGGGCTGCTGCAAGACGGGCAGTTGCCTGCCGTCTGCACCAGCACTCTCATGCTCGAAATGGCTTCCGAGGTGCTCAGAGCCTCGTGGCTCTGCTGTTCTCTGAGGCTGCAGCTCATCCTGCTCCTCAGAGCTGAGCCCTGCCTGCTCCCAGTTCCATCTGGGCCAAGGCTGGGGACATGGTGAGTGCCTAGGAGCGTGGCAGAGCCACCCCTGCCCCTCCAGGGCCAGCCCTCGGTGTGGGCCGCAGCACGGCCAGGCAGGGTCACAGCCCTCCCTGGGGTGCAGCACTCAGCCTCACACTGCCCCTTGCCCTCCTCTGTGCCCATGCCGTGCCATCTCCCATTGCTGGCACTGAAGCTGTGCGTGTATTTATAGGCATTTCTGGTGCCCAGCTCTGCAGATTCGATTCCTCTTGTGCCTCTCTCTGTGCCGCCAGAATGGATGGAGGATGCTGCGCGGCACAGTGGCTGGCAGCCCCCGGGCGCCATGTCCCCCATGTCTCCCGGCCCCTCCCCACCCTGCAGCTCTTTCCTACCCTCCTCTCCTGTCGCATTGCCCCGATCCACTCCCTGGCTGTGCAGTGTGGCCGGGGCACGCTGCTGCTTGGAGGATGAGAGCATGTGCAGTCAGCACGCCACACCGTTGGCTTCCTGCTCAAACATTGAGCTGCTCTCCAAAGGGACCCAGGTTACAGAGCCTGCTCCCAAGCCAAGGACCCTCCAGCGCTGGCTCTCCTTGGCTCTGGGAGAGCCCTGCAGAGCTGCGGGGTGATGCCACCCCATGAGCTGGCCAGCCTGGCCCCCAGGACCCCAGTGCCCAGAGCGGGTCCTACCTGGAGCACGGTGCCAGCAGCACTCAGGCACCGGGCCGGGCTGCTCCCTCGCCTCTGCCATCAGGACTTCTCCATCCGCCTCACACCGTGTTCTGGCACCCACTGAGAACACGAGGTGCTTCCTCATTTGGGGATTGGCTTGCACTTGCTGACTGACAGGCACCGAGCTCTGTGACAGTCACCAGGCACAGCGACAGCCCTGTGACCCTGCAGGAGCACTGAGCCCCCAGCTCTGCCCCACTTGCCTTCCTCATGCAGCGCGTGGCCCCAGACCGCAGCGCTGGTGGGACCACTGCAGTGCCCACCCTGACACTGACACCACAGGGCTCTGCACGAGGCTGACGGGGGGATCCCAAAGCCCTGCACACGCTGGTAGCAAAAGCAGCCTTGGGGATGTAAGTCAGGGCTGCCTAGCACCTGCAGCCCCGGCGCTCAGCACCCAGCATTCAGCACCAGCTTCTCCTTCCTAAAAAGGGACCCCCATGTCCTCTCCCTAGCCACCCCGTGACCCTGTGGTCACAGCTGCAGCCCCGCACACCGTAGCGCCTGGCACGCAGTGCGCACACCTCTCTGCTCCTCCAGCTCCGCCCCACACGCATCCCGGTGCTGAGGCTTTCCTGCCATTTAGCAGCCCGCAGTAAGACCCGGCCCACTCCCAGGCAGCGCCCTGGAGAAAATGCAGACCTCTTCCCCTGGAGAAGAAAGACAATTCGGCTGCTCACAGCGATAGGTTGCTTCAGATGGGCCCCACAGCACCACCTGAAATTTCCTGCTCAGCGTGAAGCCGTGCCATGCTGTGCCCATGCCAGCAGCACCAACAGCAGCGTGGCCCAGAGAGAGGTGCTGGGGCTGCTCCTGTGACACTGCTGCTGTGAGGTGCTGCTTCAGAGGGGTCAGCGCAGCCTTCCAATGCCACGCAGGACCTCTCCGGGGAAGGGACACTTGTCAAGTGCCATTTTGACCGCTCTGGTGTTGTCCCACATCCCAACAGCTGGTGCCCACCAGGGGCACCTGGGGGCAGGAGGACAAGGGCCAGCATGGCTCACCCGGCTGGGACGTGTGGAGGGAGTGAGCTGGGAGGGCTGGCAAGAGCCCTCCTGCCCTGTCCACCCCGGGGCATCCCACCACCTGCCCTGGCACATCAGCCTGCCCCACTGCTGCCCCTGCTCCCCGCCAGCATCTGGTCTTGCATCAGCTGGCAGCTGTATGGTGCAAGCCCCTTCGTTTCCTCCAGCAGAGGGAAGTGGGAAGTGGAGGCTGGCTGTGGAGCCGCAGGAGCCCTGGCCAGGCTGCGCTCATGGGGTGCTGACAGATACACCAAGGTCTGGTGCTCCCTGAGGCTGCTTGCATGGTCCCACCCTGCAAAATGCACCCAGGGCACCGGCTCCAGCGCGTTCGAGGGCAGAGCTGGTCTCCAGTGCACTGTGCACCAGCAGTGCCTCGCCCTGGCACAGCCCGTGGGTACGCTGTACGGTGCAGAAGGGACAAGGACATGTCCTGAACAATGCTGCAGTGCCCACGGACACCGCACCGCTGCAACGGAATGCCCTGTGTTGTGGGCAGGCCCTGCCAGCAGCACAGGTGGCAGCCCCACAGGAGGAGGCTCCGATCGCCTGCTCGGCCCCTCAGCAGCCCCTTTGCCCCAGCTGCCTGTCGTGGACACCAGCAGCGCTTTTGTTTTTTGAGGCCAGGGACAAGCGACCTGTCTTCAGTGGATGTAGTGCAGCCCAGCGTGGGGTCCCAGATCCGACTGGGCAGCTTTGCATGGCCAGCAGGAGAGGGGCAAGGAGAGGCAAAGAGGTTTCCTCTTTCTTGTGGGGACAATTGTCCTCCTCCGTCTGCCGCCAAACCCCGGTGATTTCACACTCCTGGCAAGACCCTTTGTTTGTAGAAGCCCCCTTCCACAACTCCTGGCCAGGTGCTTCCCATCCCGCTGTGGCCCTTGCATGCTGCTTTTCCCATGACAACGGACGTGTTTTATGGCTGCCCTCAGCAGCCCCTGCTGCTGCCAGGCCAGACCTCTCGCCTCCGCTTTGGGCTGCTGTGGTGTGCAGAGCATGCTGCTGGGCTGCATGGATGTGGTGCCGCACCCAGGCTGGTTCTTACCTGAGATCTCCATGGTATCATCCAAGCTGGGCTGCAGAGGTGCCAAGTCTGGCTGGATCATGTCAGCATTCCCGATATATGCTGGAAGAAAGCAGAGCTGCAAAATTAGGGCACTACACCGCCAGCACACCCCCTCGGAGCTGGCCCACTGCTGCCCTCACAGCTGCCTAATGGCCACCCCCAGCACCCCAGCCTCACCCTGCTGTGCTGCAGCCTGCCCCACAGCAGAGCATGGCTTCACGACGGGTGAGTCCCTGCAGGGACTCGTCCTCCAGGGCTGTCCCGTCCCTACCATCCTGCCCAGCAGTACCTCTGGGGCCTCATTCAGGGCCCAAAAACCTCTGGGAAAGGCAGCAGCTCTCAGTGCAAAGACAAGAGGTAGCAATGTGCCACCAGCAAGCTGTCTGCCTGCACCTCCTCTTCCACCTCCAGCCAGAGCATGGCCTCGGAGGGGCACCTACCATCCTCTGGGAGCTCCTGGTGGGCGCTGGGCATCTGTGTCATGGTGAAGAGGGTGTCAGAGATGTCTGAGAGGAAAGTGTCCAAGTCAAAGTGCTGCCTACCCTCCGGCTCCTCTTCCTCGTCCCCCAGCAGCATGGGCACCACGTTGCAGAAGAGCTGGTTGCACCATTTCTCTGTTGGTCTCCAGGCATCCTCGTCCTGCGTGAGACGGTGCGAAGGAGCCGGTGGGCACCTCTCGCAGGCAGGGCCCGCGTGCCTGCAGCCTCTCCCAGTCCAAGGCCTCCAGCCCGGCACACTGGTGCTTCTGGAGGGTGAATCAGCAGCCCAAGTGCCTCCCATGAGCAGCCACCATAGCCACCAGTGAGTCACCGATGATGGCTTTCACCTGCCCTTTTCCTGAGCTGCCCAGCACAGGGGTCTGCACTGTGCCGCTCTGACCCCTGCCCACCCTTCCCCAGTGGACTCACCCACTTTGGGCTGGAGAGCTCTCCCTCACGGCTAGATTTTCGGAGCTGGAAGGAGAAGAAAGCCTGCATCAGCCCCCAGCATGGGAGGGCAGCTGGGGCACAGGGCACAGCCAGTGTCGGGTAGGGGCCTCCTGCCCCTCGATCATGTCCTGCCAGCCAGCAGGACCACGTGCCGCCTGCTCGGGCTCTGGCCCAGGCCACCACAACTTCACATCTGCCTTCGGCACACGGGACGGCGTGGTGTGCAGCAGTGTGAGACTGCCTGCAGCACCCCAGCCTTTTTCAGGCTGAGCAAGGGCCTGGGGAGGTGGCTGCCTCCATGCTCCACCCCACATGGCAGGCGGCCAAAGCTGGTGCCGCCTAAGGCACCACGAGATTATCCTGCCCGGGAGTGACACCAGGGTTGACACCGGGGCAGCCGGCCTGGCTACACGTGCTACCTGGCTGAGCTGCAGCTGCCAGCGAATCCCAGCCCAGGCAGGGCGATGCAGCGAGCCCTGCTCATCCCGCTGCAGCACGTGCGCTGCAGGTGCGCTGCCAAGCCCAGCCCTTGGCTACGCAGCAAGGCAGAGTCAGCCCACATCGGGCTGCCAGAGCGTGCTGCAGCACGGCAGGTGGTCAGCGCTGTGGCCACACCGAGCCCCTCCACTGTCACCGTGGGGACAGTCATCGGCTCCTGGGTGGCCACGCCTCTGCCTCGGGCACACCGACATACCCGCACCGTCCACCTGCCACCATGGTGCTGCAGGGAGCAGCAGGGGCACAGCCACCCACCCGCTTCTTGTAGTAGATCCTCCACTTGTGGTACTCCCTCATCACCACCTCGATGCGTCGTTTCCAGTAGTTGCCCTCCAGCACCACAGCCTGCAGGGGAAATGCTTGGGGGTCACAGCTTCGGTGGCACCCTGAGGATGATCCCCCAGCCCCGCACCCCGCTGCCAGCCCCTGCCTGCCCCAGGCACCCTCCCCAGCATCCAGCTGTGGCCCCCAGACCCACTCCTGGCCCCAGGAGCCACAAAGGCCCATACGCCACCTCTGGTTTTCGGTGCTCATCAGCCTCTGACCCCTCCAGGGGGGTGATGAAACCGCACACGGGGTTCTTCCTGTGCTCCACATCTGCTCAGGGGAAAACACAGACAGCTTCGCCCACAGCTCCCTCTTATGCAGGGAAGGGGGCTGCTCCTCCCCTATGATCCCATTCCAGGGGGTGCTGCCTGGCACTTAGCAGGAGGAGGAGGGTCTGGCCCCGTACTCACACTGGATGTACCACGCTCTCCAGATGGCATTGTTAAGACGGATTTTATCCCGGCAAAGCAGCCGCAGCCCCTTGAAATTCTTCCACTTTGGTGACACCAGCTTTCCACTAAAACACCAAGCAAAGGAGAGGTTGAGGGCGACACTCCTGGCACCCACGGGAGAACCCGTGGGAGCACCCCAACCTCCTGTTCACTGAGCACAGCACAGACCCAAACCGGGGGCTTCACAGACCCACGTGAGCCTTACAGAGCCCCCGGGATTAAAGCACAGCAGACAGAGGAACTGATTGTCTGAGGCTCCAAATGCGGCTCCGAGGTGGGACCCCACAACCCCCAAGCTGTGTCGCAGACCCGGGGGAGAGGAAGGAAAGCTGCCTGCCCAGCGCAGTCACTGGGAGTGCAGGTTGCTGGGGTTCTTGCCTCATGCTGGCCTTGGGGCAGCTGTTTCCAAGGCTCCGTTCAGCACCAGGCAAGGGTCGGAAACTCTGCCTTCAGCAGGGGACAGGCACGGGCAGTGGGGTGGGCAGGGGCAGCCGTCTGCGTGGGTCTAGGGGCCGCCTGAGGACATCAGAGGGTGCTTGCACCTGCCCTAGGAGGTGCAGGGATCAGAACCAGCCCTGGCCTTGGCTCCTCTCCCACCCCTCCTGGCACCCAGGGCCACCCTGTGCCCCCTGCTTCGAGCCTGGCCTGGGCTCCCTCCTTCCCCGTTTCCAGGCTCCCGGAGGCAGCGGTGTTTGTTTTGCAGCTTGTGGTGGCGATGTCCCTCGCGCAGCCTGCCGTGCAGGCAGCCTCCTTGCACTAACCCAGCACTGCAGCTACTTTCCTTCCAGCTGAGGGACCCGCTATGCTCTCGAGCACCCGATGGCAATACATGGAGGGTCCCAAAGATGATGCTGCCCCATGGGACCCCACGGGGGAGGCTGGCGTTCCCCTGCCTTACTGCCAGCTCTCCTTGCTGCAACCAGCTGCCTTGACGCAGGTTTGGAGCCCTGAATGTTTTGTTTTCACCTCCCAGCTGCCAGGGCGCAGCCCTGGGCGATGCTGGCTTCACCCGTGGCTGTACAAAGGCTGGGCTGTTCCAAATAGGCAGCATCCACCCATGGAGCACAGGGCGCAGGAAATGCCTCAGCTGCAATTCCTCCTGTTCCCCCCCCCAGCCAAAAGTTCGTCTCATAAAGATCTCAGTGCTGCTTTTGCTCCCACTGATCCCCTGTAGATGCATGGTGGAGGAAAGAGAGATGCTGGGCATGGGTCGGTGTGCCGTACCCCCTGTGGCAGCATTTCCGGGTGCACCCTCCAGATGACAGGCAGGGTGTCCTCAGGGAGGTGCTGGGGGAGGAGTGCTCAGCCACATCCCTTGGTGCTTCCTTCAAGACCTGCCTGCAGCTGCAGCAAAGACCCCAGGGTACTCCCATCCCTCAGTTCTGCGGAGCGAGGTGGCTTTGGGCAACAGGGTGCCTTCCTCGCTGCCACAGGCAGACACTCCGAGCCGCCTGGCCAGGGCTGGGAGAAGAAGCAGGGCCCCCTCAGGCACCCCCCGACCCTAGATGTAGGAGCTCATCTGGGAGCTGGAGCTCTCACCCATGGGGAGGACGGGGGTGGATGCTCCCCCCAGGCTGCTGGCCACTTGCCCAGCCCTAACCCCAGCCCCAGAAGTACTCATGTTCCCACAGCTCTGGCCCGCAGAGGGTTAAGTACTCATCTCTGCGCTGGCCACTCTGCTATCAGCAGGGATTTTGAACTTTCCCCGGTGGCACAAAGCAAACAGTGTGGTGCTGCCAAGCAGAGGAGCCAATGGAAGGGACGCTTTCCGCATCACCTGCCCAGCTCCTGCTGGTCAAGGCCTCCCAGCCACACTCCTTGCTGGTGCTGCCCGTGCCGCCAGACAGCTTAAAGGAGCAGCCTGAGCCTGCAGCCCCAAGCCCTGTGGCTGCAGCTGGGTGCCTTGGCACCGCATGGGGCTGGTGGGGCCACGGAGCACCATGGGACAGGGGGGGCAGAAGGGAGATGCCTCTGGGCCTGCTGCCTTTCTCTCCATTAATGATTCTTTCCGTTTTGGTGCTTATCAGGCTGATCTTTGCTCACAGGTTTGCCTTGAAAGAGGCCCCACCCTTTACTGAAATTATGGCCAGAGGAGATGGATGGAAATGCTGCGCTGAGCTGCGAGGAAGGTTTGGGATGCCCCAGCACTTTGGCACCATTTGGGTGTCCTGCTGCCCTGCGGCACCGGAGGAGCAGAGACAGGAACCCCACCACTGGCTAAGGGACATGGTGCTCAGCCTGTGTCCAAACCTGGCATGGGGCAGCCCCAAACCCATTTCAGCCAGTAGCACCTGTTTGTTCTGTGATGCATTTACCTCCCGCAAAAGTTCAAGCATTGCAGCCCCCGCTTCCATGGTAAAATGAATATTTCACTCCCCATCAAACCCCAAGAGGAGGGGGAAGGAACGACCCAGAGAGATGCATGAAGAAAATGGGCTGTAGCAGGAGGGGAAAGTCAAGCTGAAAGTCGTCCTGCGGGCATGAGCCTGCCTGACCTCCCCAGGTACACGGGAACTGCAGCCAAAGCCACCAGAACCCCCTTGCTCCACAGGACACCAGGCTGGCTGAAAAATGGCACTTCTGTGAGTCCTAAAGGCTCACACTCAACTTCTCACAAATCCTCACACCAAAATCATATGGCTTTGTTTGGTTTTTTTTTTTTTTTTTTTTTTTTTTTTTGTGTGTGTGTGTGTGTGTGTGTGTGTTGAAAATCCAGAACCTGAGAGATACAGTTAAAAATCTGACCATAACTTTCCTGAAAGACGCTCCAAAGCAAGAAGTGGTTGTGCTCAAATCAGGCAGTGATGAAAAACCATCCCTACTATCTGAAGGAGCTTTTTTTCTTTACCGTGCTGTATTGGTGAAAAATTTGCTCCGCCAGCTCCTCTGTTTGCTGCACTGCCGCCAGGGAGGTCTGAGCTCTGCCCTGGCAGGGGGGTGGAGGCTGGCGTGGGTGTACCTGGGGTGACCTGAGAGCAGTGTTGTGACAGAGGTGTTAACAGAGCAGGGGTAATGCTGGGGTTAGGTGCGGAGTTGCTTTGTGTATTTTCTCCCTGTATCCTTACAGCTCTGCCTTGTGGGCAGCCTCAGTGCAAAGCAAGCATGAAGTGCTCCAGATGAGAAGGGACGTCAGTAAAATAATTGTCTGGGAAGCTGGACAGCTGCATGTCAAGCTAGGAACACCCCCACAGTGTCTAACAGCCTGCTGTTTTAGTTTCAGCGCAGGAACAGGTCTGTGCACCCGCCCAACTCCTCTGTGCACTGCTTGTGCGGGAAAAGCCCCCAAATCCTCGGGAAGTGACAGCGAAAACACATGCAGCTCCCTGCTGTAAGCAACAGCACACCCACACTGGGCTCAGCCTGTGCCCAAGCTCTGCTCTGTAGCCGTAGGTTCCTTGCAGCCAGGGCACACATGGCATCGAGACAGTCCTCAGTCCTTGCAGCCTCATCAGAGGGATGAGACCAAATGTGCACGAGCCACTTCCAGCCAGCCTGAACTAGTTCACAGGAGTGCACTTTGCACAGGTGAACGCCGGGGTGATGTGAGCTGGGGCTGAGCGATTTGCCAGGAGGGCAAAGGAAAGTGCAGACTAATCCCGACAGAACGAGAAGGGGAGAGGGCAGCTCAGCATGCCCACAACGGGGGTCCCTGCCTGCTCTGGGGCTGTGTTCTCCCTGCCCTGCGCAGGAGTGTTTAAGGCACTGGGAATTAGAGAATCAGGTAGAGAATATGGCAAAGCCACAGCTGCCATTCCACTTCTCCTGGGAAAGCCTCGGAGGCTGCTGTCAGCTTGCCAGGGGGATGAATTAGTTCTGAATTGGCATGCAAGGGTGTACGCCAAGCCTGCTTTGTTTTAGGTCAAATAAGAGTGGCAGAGTTCGTATTCACTCTGACTCCCCACCTGCTACATCTCCCTGCCCAGTGCATGCAGGGGATAAGAGGAGGTTATTCTAAAACACACTTGGGAAGCACCTACAGGAGGGTTTTTTGTTTGTTTGTTTGTTTTGTTTTGTTGTTGTTTTCTGAAGCACAAGGCCGACCTGTGCAAGATCTGAAGCTCCCATCTGCACCCCACTTTTCTACCTGGGGTGCGGGGGTGGCAGTTCCCCAGGTCAGCCGCAGGATGAGTCCCTCTGATTGCCCCACAAGAACAGGCCGGAATGCTATGTGAGCTCAGGACTGCAGCCCCGCGAGGCAGAGGACACCCGGGAGTGACCCTGATCATGGGGAGAAAGTGTGACCAGTTCTGGAGGAGCGGGGCTCCACACGCTCGGCTCTGCGGGGGTCCCGGGGAAGCCAAGCGTGCTGCAGGGAGGTCCACCCATGGCAGGCCGGAGAATCCAAGGAAGGGATTCAAGAAACGCAGCAGGTTGCAGGCAAGGAAGCAATGGGTGACAGTCATTAAAACTTTGGCAGGAGAGCTGCTGGAAGGAGAGTAGTATCCTGAAAAATGATTCCAAAGTGCCTGGAAACTCCTCTGTGCCAGCCTCCAGCGCCAGGAGGAAGGCCTTGGTGGGGAGCTGCTGCTTTTTGAGGGACCTGGAGAAACAAGTGACTGCTGCAGTGGAGGAAGAGTTTCTCATCCACAGAGGAGGTGATGAACAGTTTTACCCACGGAGGGGTGATGCGAGAGATCCGCAAGGCTGTGGCTCAGGCTGAGACAGGACTGCCATAAACATCCGTGAAGTGCTGCGGAGGAATGCTGGAGAGGGGAGGAGTTACAGCTGCCCAAAGGACTGGTTCTCACAGCCATTAAAAATCAGGCATCCAAAAACCATTGGATGAACCAGAATAAACCAGAAAACCATTGGATGATTCCAGATAAACCAGAATTTAGCATATCTGCCTTTGAAATAGTGCGGGGCAGGCCCTGAACTACAAGATGTGCATGGCCGCAGCAGACCCTGCTCAGCAAGCAGGCCGAGGAGCGATGCTCTGCTCGACTCAGCGCTGCCCAGGCCATGCCAGGACATGGCACCCCGGTTTGCCCCCTACCTGGATAAAAGAGTGGAGTGGTCTTGGAGGAGGATGTTAAGATGGTTGGGAACTGAAGTCCACGACAGACAAGAGGAGGCGGAGGGAGCTGAGTTTATTCAGCCTGGAGAAGAAAAGGTGCAGAGAGATTCTACGTACTGTCTTCACGTACCCAAAGGAGGTTATAGTGGCTGTGGAGCCAGATACATCTCGGGTGCACCGAGAAACCACAAGAGGCAACAGACACAGGCTGGAACAAGGCAAGAGACTCCTCCAAGAGCCATGGAGGAGACTTCTATCTGGAGCCGTGCAGCCCTGGGACAGAGAGGTGGTAGAATCACCTTCCTTCATCTCCATCATCCATCTTCTCCACCCTGCAACTGGTGAAGGCCCTGAGGAACCGGCCTGGCTTTGGAGTTGACCATGCCCTGCACAGGCGTTAGGCTGTGAACTCCAGAGGTGCCTCCTAGCTGACACCTTCTGTGGTTCCTGCTTCATTATGGCGTGAGTCTACAACAAAACTACGGATGCACTCCTAAAGGCTGGAGAATATTTGGCTGGTCACTGCAGCTGAGGCTGTGCTGCAGCAACACCGCTTCAGAGAAGCTGGCTGGGAGGGAAGGTGTGAAATGGCAGATGGTGCCGAGAAGTAACAAATCAGATGGGACCAAA
>VXAV01009186.1:20655-33934 GCA_013399715.1 Alectura lathami | reverse complement strand
CATCAAAAAAAAAAAAAAAAAAAAAAAAAAAAAAAAAAAAAACAGATTTTACTACCTGATATCTTCATGAGTGAGGATATAATTGACTATTCCTGCTGCAAAGGAATTTGTACTGAGAGGATAAAATCAATAACAGGAACAAAGTGGACTCAGGATGTGAATCATGCATTTAAGGCATAGTGATAGAAGCTAAAGGGGGACCCTGCAGCATCTACTCTGATTCCCAGAACAGACTAAGGCATTTTTTTTTCTTTCAGTAAAACTGATTATCAACAAGGCAAGGCCTTTATACTGAAGAATTGCTTTTGTCCTGTGTGATGAAACAGAAAACAAAGATATGCTTTGAGGATGTCTGCTGCATGGTGGGAAAACTAAATGAATTGAAGGTGGGTCCTGAAGTCTTAAACTCTTTTGTTCAATACACAAATAAATCAATGATTAAGAAACTACAATTTACAATTTTAAGCCAGTTGCCCAACGGAAATATGCTTGTCTACTTTTCAACTCTACAAGAAATCCTTGCAGTAAAGACCATGCTGCTGGATGAAGACCCAAACTGACATGGCCAAACTATTGAAACAACCACACAGCCTTAGGAGTACTATCCCAAAATGGATGAGACAAATACTTGGCTGCACACTTGGTCTACATCTTTGCCTGTCTGTCATCTGTCAAAGCACAAGTAGAAAAACCTCTCTGCTGAAAGCTCTCTGGTGAGAGTCAACTTAAACAAAGCTTTTCCCCAGACCTTTGGCAAACAGCTTGAGTTGGACAGAGGAACACACAAATGGGTTTTATTGTCCTTTTCCACAATGCACCATTGGAATACTATTTCTTTTTTACTTGGCCGTAAAACCAAGTGCTATCCATGATTGCAGGCAGAAAAATATCAGAAAAAAAAAATGTCTCCATCTCTGGTATGCATTAAATCTGAATAAATCCATGACCATACACATAGAAAAATAGATTTTTCATATTTTAATGGGCATATTATGATCCTACATTCAGTTGGATACGTGGTAGAGTAGATTATCTGCAAATCATCTCAGTTTGAAAAAGCACCACATTATTAATTTAATTAATTAATAGTTAATAGTTAATTAGTTCTGCTCTTAAGAGGACGAATAAGAAAAATATACAGAAAGACATTAAACCTCCATATTCCCTCTACTTTACTCCAGGTATTCCCTCTGCTTTACTCCACGCTTCCATTTTTCACTTGCTTCTTTTTCACTGATCTTTCATTGGAGAATATTTGCACTGAAGTTAGAAAGCTTTATCATCATTTATCAGTCAATTAAGAATGAATATTCTCAAAAAGTACTTAAATTGGGGCTCCACTATAAACTCTCTGGGTTTATGAATAAACAAATAACTAGATAGATAAATAAGGTGTACTCATGCGGAAAATTTATATCCTGCAACAATATTTTATCTTACTGGCTTCATCCTGGTGGAAAAAAAATAAAATAAATTATTATTAATCATAAACAGCAGAGGACATAAATGCTGGCAACAGATGGTTGGTATTACAAGTCCAGGTCAGGTTAGGACTTTTGGCAACACTCTCTCATCAGAACTGATTCGTATTTATGTGGCTTAGAAAGAGTTTTGGTATCTTGGGTTACTCAGTGACAGAAATAAAATCAAATAGTATCCTTTCCTATTTTACAGGAAAACACACAGATGATGCATAGCTCTGAGAAACTTACACCCATAAAGTTTCAGCAGACAAGATAATTTTCTGAGATTTCTGCTGTTATACAAATATAAGCCAGAAGTAAGAACCTCTACAACCCAACAAAAGTGTCTGTGTATCTTCCTGATTACAGGAAGGATGTGTAATTTGTAGTATTCATCTGTCACATCTTCTGCTGGTGCATTGGTCTCTGGGTCATCAGAGCCACGCTACAGAATCTTCTCATCTGAATAACATTACACCATCTTCATTGTTCTCATTTGCAGGATAGGTTCTATAAAGCAGAAGTAAAAACATCCAACCAATGCAATATTTTACCTAAAGTATGGCACTCTCTATGACACCCCTAGAACTGAACTGCGCTCAAGTACAGAGACCATGCTGTCACAATGTCTTGTACTAGATAAGAAACCTTTACTTCCTGAACATCAGCGAAAAAACAGTTTGTCTTGTGGCTAACTTCTTTTCTGAAGATTTTTTATTATTGTTATTATTATTATTTAACCTGATATGTGTCTAATACTTCTTCCCCTCCTTCTCTTCTGTTATACACAAGTTTGATTCTCAATGGTTTGCTAGTAACTTCAGGCTTTTCAAAAGACATCTGTATCCAAAGAGTCCCACAATCAGAGAATAGCATCCGCTTTATATTTTATGCAAAGTTCTCTCCAAGAATGCAGAAAATTTTATGTTATTTTAGTGCATTGGCTCAGCAGTATCTTCTGTTGCTGAACAACAAAACAACTTTCTTGAATCTCATACCCTGAGGCAAAGACAAAAAAAGTAGTTAAACTATGGGATTCAGGTGTCACAGTGCCAGCACATCTTAGCAGACCAGACGGTGGNTCATCAGAACTGATTCGTATTTATGTGGCTTAGAAAGAGTTTTGGTATCTTGGGTTACTCAGTGACAGAAATAAAATCAAATAGTATCCTTTCCTATTTTACAGGAAAACACACAGATGATGCATAGCTCTGAGAAACTTACACCCATAAAGTTTCAGCAGACAAGATAATTTTCTGAGATTTCTGCTGTTATACAAATATAAGCCAGAAGTAAGAACCTCTACAACCCAACAAAAGTGTCTGTGTATCTTCCTGATTACAGGAAGGATGTGTAATTTGTAGTATTCATCTGTCACATCTTCTGCTGGTGCATTGGTCTCTGGGTCATCAGAGCCACGCTACAGAATCTTCTCATCTGAATAACATTACACCATCTTCATTGTTCTCATTTGCAGAATAGGTTCTATAAAGCAGAAGTAAAAACATCCAACCAATGCAATATTTTACCTAAAGTATGGCACTCTCTATGACACCCCTAGAACTGAACTGCGCTCAAGTACAGAGACCATGCTGTCACAATGTCTTGTACTAGATAAGAAACCTTTACTTCCTGAACATCAGCGAAAAAACAGTTTGTCTTGTGGCTAACTTCTTTTCTGAAGATTTTTTATTATTGTTATTATTATTATTTAACCTGATATGTGTCTAATACTTCTTCCCCTCCTTCTCTTCTGTTATACACAAGTTTGATTCTCAATGGTTTGCTAGTAACTTCAGGCTTTTCAAAAGACATCTGTATCCAAAGAGTCCCACAATCAGAGAATAGCATCCGCTTTATATTTTATGCAAAGTTCTCTCCAAGAATGCAGAAAATTTTATGTTATTTTAGTGCATTGGCTCAGCAGTATCTTCTGTTGCTGAACAACAAAACAACTTTCTTGAATCTCATACCCTGAGGCAAAGACAAAAAAAGTAGTTAAACTATGGGATTCAGGTGTCACAGTGCCAGCACATCTTAGCAGACCAGACGGTGGCTGATGAAATGCTCCTTTATGCGAGGAGGATTTCAAGCCACATGAAGCATTTCTTCTCCTGTTACAAAAGCTTATCAGGTTCCAGAGGCTTTAAAAAGTCCACAAGGGAAATTCAATTTATAGAGAGGCGCTTTAATCAATTATGTCAAAAAGGTTCCAAAAGAGTGAAAACATATCCAAGTGAACAATATCCTGCGTGAAACAATGAAGGAAACTAAGTATCCGTGGAGCTGCTGGGGCAGATCTGAAGCTCGGAACTCCTCTGCTATTGTGGATATTTATGCTGTTCACACAATGCAGTTACAAATGCAGTCATCCAGACATGATTTTTGTATTAACAGCAAAGAAAATTGGGGGCTAATCAAATGCTAGGTGTTTGAAATGGAATGATAAAAGCTCATCATTACATTTAAAATCCAGATCACACCATAAGCTGTACTGGAGTCACAGAAACCAAAATTTACCAATGCTTTATTGTGGTCTCTTCATCAGACTGACAACACCAAAGAGACTGACTGAGTCCTACTGTTGAAAGCCAGGAAACAAGCTATTGTGAAACGGCAGACAACAAAGGGAACTTGGATTACAGAAACTAAGTTAACACCACCAAAACAAACTAAATCCAGTGTAGTAATTTTCTGTTAAATGATTAACTGTTAAAATGATAGATATTTTTGAATTATTGCTAAAGAGAATGAAAAGAATTGTGAGAGAATTTCATGCCACGATAATAATTGCAAATGCAGAGAAGATAGAGTATTTTATCTTATGTGGAGACCAGAAGAGAGCATTGATAGATACTTAAATAATCTCAAAGAATATATATTACGAGAGATATGTGGTTGATCATTCCTCCTGTCTAACAGGAGTAATAAAATAGTAGATAGGTATAAAACCTGAAACGCTTGTCTTCAAGGGTATAAATATTTCTCCTGTAAAAAAAAAAAAAAAATGCTCCCCTTTTTACCAAATGGAGTATCAGAAGTCAATCTGTTCATTGCACTAAGTCCATTTTAAGTAAATGATGCATGTTATCTGGGGAGAGGAAACTACTAGGCCTCATTTTAAACAGGTAATTGAATTCTTATGGGCCATCAAAAGACAGTCCACATTTCCCATGGATGCTTGCATGTAAGATAACTCAGCTAATTACTAAAAAATTGAACTGAACACAAATCTCTGCTATAAAACAGTACGCTTGTCTCCTGTAGTTGTTTCTTTCCAAGAATCACTTGCACTGCATCAGGTATCTCCAGTCTTACAAATGCACACGAGCATTTACAAGTATAAAACAAGGATTTGTGTAAATCAATTATTCAGAATCTGTATAAACTTTTGTAATTGTAACAGTCATTGTGGTTCCTGCTTTTGACCACTGCATTTCTCATAGCTAATGAATATAAAGTTTAAATAATAAAAAGCAACTCAACAATATATATGTATATATAAAATCTCGGTGTGGGATGCAGTTATACACTTTGTGAATATGCAATAAGTCCTTTGAAATTTGATGCTTTTTCCATCTTACATAAAGGCTGAAAAGCATGGGAGATCATAAGGCCAAATTGCTGCTGTCTTGGTAAGGACAGGTTGCCACTGACCCAACACTACAAAGTGTCATAAAGCATCTGAACACAGATGGCCTTAACCAAGGAGATAAAGGAGTTTATGTCACCTTCCACAGCTTCCAGCAGGGCAGCAAACAAACTGCCCTTAACTGACTCAAGCAGCAGCTACTGCCAGCACCCATAAAAAAAGATCCTAATGTGTCTGTTATTTAATCAGCAGCCACGCACCTTGTGTTGACTGTATGTCACTGCTCAACAAATGAATGTTAGTTTTGCCCTTAAGAAAGTGAAACATAAAATTAATAATAAATGTCAGCGCATATGAGTAATAGATAGATTTTAATGTTTTCTGCTCCTTAGAGGAAAAAAAACAATTTCTGTGTAAAAATTTGATACTTTTACACAAAGATCATTTCCACAAAAAACACCCAAACATTTTAATCTAAAATCAAATAACAGCAATATATTTATTGCCTACATTGGCTTAAAATCATTCATAGACTTTGTTCTAACTTTAATTTAATCTGTTCTTCTCTCTAGCTGAGATATTCACAATGAACCTATCATCTTCATTTCTAAATTGCTCAGATAAAGAAGTTTATCCCACAGGGCAGCTAATCTAGCAAAGTCATACCAGTACACAGCTTCTGAATCAGTGTAATTAAGCGAAGGTGTCTGTTGACTGTGACCACTGGCATTAAGGGAACAGAAAATAGATGTAAGGCAATAGAGACCTACAAGGGGGACTGAACAGAAAAGATGAGGCAGCAAGTAAAATCCACATCCCAGAAACAGAAAGAGGGAGACGCCAGGCCCTGGAGGCTGACAGGTTCAGTTTTGAAGTTAGAAAGTCAGAGTTAAAGAGCACTTCTCAAAGTTGCCTTGGGAAATCTGTGTAAACCAGGTGTTGAATCTACTCAGTGAAGAGCTTTGATAACTTAAGAAAAGGTTTTAGAGCCTTTATTGTTTTTCTTAGTGAGGTGCTGCCAACTGTTGGCAACAAAATCTTCCCAGAATGACTTCTGTCCAGTTTCTCTTAAGCTTCGTGTTACAGCAGGACAGAAGGCCAAATTAAACTATTATTTTCCTCCTCTTCTCTTTCATAATTATAAACAAGGATGAAAAATCACTAGGAAAATACACATATAATTAGCACATTTGGTGGATATGTACTCTGTGGTTCCTGATTATCTGTCCAAGAACACTGGTAGCTTATCAGCTGTTATAGACTGCACCAGGGGCTGAAACAAAGACCTTGTAGGAAGAAAACAGATGAAATGCTTGCACAAGTTAAGGTCTTAGAAAACAAGGTAGCAATCCTAATACATGATGTAAAAACTGATCAATTATAATGTCAAATATTTGCCTTTCACAAAAATTTTTGGAGAACTACAGTTTTATAAACTCTTTGCAAAACTATATGAAGTGATTTACCAAGCAGGGCTGCATCAGACCTAACTTTTACTTAAGCAGCTGCTTACAACATGCTTGCAAGGATCTGATCTGATTTCCTCCTATTTGATTACAGAAATGAAACATGTTAAGTGTTTTTGTTCTCTCTTGTGAAATTTGCTCAAGAGGAAATTTTTTTTTTTTTGGTTTAATAACTTTTCCAGAAGTAACTTATTTTTCAGAACACTTACTTTTTTCCTTTTTTTCCAAAATATCTGACTGCATCCTTCCTCATCTCCTCTTCCTCCTCCGAATTCTTCAGTGTAAAAATAGCTGAATAACTGTTCCACACAGATATGGCATTCAAAGATATGTTCAGGGAAACAGCACCTCCAATAGAAGGAATGATTTGTAATTCTCAAATGTTGAAGCATAATGTATCTAGCAGGCTGAACTACTGGCAGAGAGGGAGACTGTATGTTTATATAGCTGTCCATCATATATTAGGTTAAAACTGATTACTACTCATACATTAAAGTCAGTATATAATCTCTTCACTCCTTGCCACGGGATACCTAGATACATCAGAATCATTTCCTGGTAAGACAGCAATGAGCACAGTGATACTAACAAACCCAATGAGTAACGTAAATTTAATGGAAACCTTCCCCTCAGCTCTCAGCAGGAAACAGCAGAACTAGGTACATGCTACATACAGTGAGGGATAGTGACCAACACCTGCTCTCGGATAAAACACCATCATAGGATTAGAAAAAACAGCACAGCAAAAACTTGACAATGTTTTTATTTTCAATGAAAAATTCATTAAAAAATACAGATAGCTGAGTATGGAAACAGCAAAAGTTTATTCCATATTAGCTAATCCCCTGAATTTGTGACTACACCAAAGAACAGATTTAACCTGATATTAACCTCACTTTGTGGTTTTTGGAAGCAAAATGGAAAGACTGTGTCCATAATCTGTGTTTCTAATACAGTTATATATTAATATTTCCACGGCTTATTATGATTCAATGCTTTGTTATCTGGAAGAAACTATACAACACCAGCTTCAAGAAAAGGTGCACAAGGTTGCAGTAAGATTCATATGGAGCTGTTATGCTTTATTAGGAAGGGCAAAATAGGTTACTGGGTAAATAATTTCTTAACAAAAGCACTTCTGTTCTTCTAGGTGCATAAGTCAATCTAACAAAAAGCATTTGTCCATACAAATCTTCACCTCCCTATGAAATCATCTCAAAACCATCATGTTTGTGCCACTCGTGTTTTAATGAAGCTTTTGCTCCAGAGGGCATATGTCTTACTATTATGTATTGCTTTGCTAAATACATAACAAAGATTTAAATTTTGATTTTCCAAAATACTTTAACTGTAAATTCTGATAATAAGATAAATCCTGCTTCTTCTGGTAGATTCATTCTAATTTGAAAAAAAAACATTTCTAGAAATCTTGATGCAAACAATAGCTGTTTTACTCAGGCCTTCCCTCAAATGCATCCAGAAATTTTGCTTAAAGAAGACTTTTAAACACATAACGTGCCAGCAAGATAAAATGACACTACTGAAAAAAAGGTTCAAGATAAACTTTGTGAGCTTCATCTGTATGAACATGGATTTTTCCCTCCTCTTGGAAAAATCCACTGAACTGTCAGGACTTGTTCACTTCTGCAGTCTTCTGGTTTGTAGTCTGTGGAAGAGCTGCATTGACTATGAAAAATAATTTTTTTCACTCTGAAAGGCATGGTTTATATAAATCTTTGACTATGGTAAATCACCTAGGCTGTATCATCCAAATGAGCTCATCATAAAAACATATTTTAGGTACTTCCAATACAGTAAAAACACAAAAAGTTTCTGACAGCTTCCATTAATATATATATATATTCCAGAGAATATAATAGCTCAACCACATATTTTACTCAAGAAATTTCTGCTGTAGAGATTCACTCATGTCACAGCACCTAAAAGAAAGAAAGAAAAATGACTACACTTTTTTTCTTATCTGAAACACATTAGCTTTACTAAGATGCCAAATTAATCACTCTATGAATCTTAGAGATTATTTTTCTTCTGAAATTCAGTGTCTGTAGAAAACTGGCACAGATTTTTTATAAAATAAAAAATGCTTGACCAGTACTTGATGTGCATCTGCTGCCTCATTATGAAGTGAGCTGTAGATTATAGGAGCAAGTAATCCAGAATGACATGCCTACATACTCTCCTTCAGTTGCACTCTTTGATCTCTGCAGTAGCTGGCAGATATGCAAGTTACAGACAGCTAAAAAAAAATCTGTGAAATCCTCTGGGACAAGCATACTTGAGTGCACAACTAAAACTCAAAGCTGAAACTTCCAAGTTAAATCTGCTGCTTTTTTTCTGATTCAGTTAACATTTTCCCACTGATTTTACCCAGTTTGAGCCAGATGTCCTTTCCATGAATTGCTAAATGCAGTACACTTCTGCAGATCCCTCCGTTTGTGAAGATAACTTTCATTTTATGGGATCCTCAGGCAGATGCAGTGCCTGTCTTTTATCTCAGAGATGACCTGATTTGCTCTTTCCACGGGATCACTCTAACATTAGCATTTGATGCTTGTATTTTAGAACTATACTCACCCTGCAGCGTTTTGGTTCTTTGAGAGTTAATGTGCATGGTCATCTATGTATTTATTTATGCCAGATGCTCATCAAAAATTATCTTCTCATTTTTATTTTCATCTCTAAGCGAATTTTATAAATATCTTGTCTGTGTACTGAATGAAAAAGAAAAATCCTAATATGCCGAAAATCTCTAGAGTGAAGGACAGGGTTGCTTGCTTGTTCTTCTCATCTGCCCATTGAACTCAAAATGTAGTGTTCAATTTTCTGTGCAAGTGGATCTTCAAATACTAGTCCACAGGCACTCCTCTGTTCCATGTTGATTGCATTTGATTGTTTTTACATGCTTTAGGCCAAAAATACAAACTTCTTCCCTACTAAGCACTGTGTAGCTCTAAGCAGATGTTGTTTTAACCCTGTTTCTAACAGAGAAACTAACAGAAACTTCCCAGAATTCCTGAGGTTTGCCTTATGGCTAACCTAAAAGGCTGCAATACAAATCTCTATATCAGCTCCCCGAGCTTAGTAATTTTTTTTTTTTTTTTGCTTTCCTATCTCCCTCTACTACATAGTAACATCCCAACTCGTCTTCTGCCCCTGCTAATAAACCTTAGATGACTAGACATCAGACTGAGTCTGAAAGATTCTCTTTTTCTAGCACCTCTTAACAAACTCAAATCCTATCACCCTATTACATAGCTCTTAAACTCACATTTCCCACTCTTTAACTACATAAATTTGGCATCATCGCAATTTGGCATTACCAAGAGCGCTATTCTGGTAATTGCACTGTGCTTCCAGTCACTAAATACACATATATGGCAGCACAGGAATAATGTATCTGAGTACATCCTACCAATGAACTGTCTCTTCAGAGCCTTAATTTTCATAAAATTTTTTCCTCTTTTTTCCATCTCATAACACTAGACAAGGAAAAGGGTGATGGAAGGCTCCGGGGAGACCTCATTGCGGCCTTCCAATAATTAAAAGGAGCTTACAGGCAGGAGGGGGACCGACTTTTTACATGGGTGGATAATGGTAGGACAAGGCGGAATGGGCTAAAACTGAAAGAGGGGAGGTTCATGTTGGACATCAGGAAGAAATTCTTCACTGAGAGAGTGGTGAGGTGCTGGAACAGGCTGCCCAGATAAGCTGTGGCTGCCCCATCCCTGGCTGTGTTCAAGACCAGGCTGGATGGGTTCCTGGGCAGTTTGATCTAGTGAGCTAGTGGCTGGCAGCCCTGTCCACGGCAGGGGGGGTTGGAACTAGATGATCTTTGAGGTCCCTTCCAACCCAAGCCATTCTATGATTCTGTGATTTGATGATTCTAAGCCAGTAAGAAAAGGGACAGTAACTTCAAGAGAGGTATTTGACAAATAATGCAATTGGGGGTTAATAAAGAAAACATGCAGTTCAGAGTAATATATAAATGCTGTATTTGTACCTTCACTAAGATTTACAATCCATCTAACTTCTTTTAGTTGTTGGATTCTAAATAGGTATAAATGGAGTTTTCAAAAGAAGAAAGACTTGGTCCTAAAAGTCAATTTAATTTTTTCTTGAAGAGGTAAACACTGTGATACAGGGTTATCAGGACAACACTCAACATTATCAGCATAAGAGTGCTGACTGTGATGCATATGGGGATATCTTGATATGGAGAAAGCAGGCAGACCCTGACTTCATTTACAAAGCACGTATAAAAATAAACACACAAACAAACAAAAGCAATTACTTTGATTTTTTCTTACATATATTTTACAGGGAGTATAATTTTCACTATTATAATTCAAAATGGAAAGTCACATCATGCATATAGTTTGCTGATATGTTTTACAGAGTCCCTAAGACTGCTTACAAGTTAAAGCTGCACAAAAAATGTCACAGTATCAGTAGGTTAGTTTTAGTGTGAGCCCTTACATCAAGTAGGTGTAATTAATCAATGTATTGACCTCTTTTAATACTGTCTAATCTACAATGTCACATGAAAATCAGATGGACTCATGAGATAACAAAAATGACTGACAGGGAAGTGACTTAACTGGAATAGATAACATACTAGAGAGGCTGAAGGAACATGCAATGTTATGGTCTAAATTAAGTTAAAGCCATCTGTCATCTGCCCTCCCAGCCACAAAATCCAACAACCTATAAAGTGAGAATAAAGAAGAGTTTAATGGTCCAGAAATCCTTAATGATTGAATCAGCAAGACACAACGCAATTCACTCATAAGAAATGCAGAACAATTTGAAATGGGCTGTTAATGAGAAGCAAGGAACTTGAAGATATGTGCATTGAATCCCACTAGCACGTACCACTAAGAAAACTCTGAAGATGTTACTCAATTGAAAATGCAGGAATTTAATTTACGAATACTTCTTTGGTACAACCGCATTGTGAGAGACAACAGAACTTTTCTATAAAAATGAAAACTGCGGTAGCCAAGAATAAACAGAAACAGAAGAAAAAACATGACATTGAAAAGGGTATCATAGAATCATAGAATCGTTTGAGTTGAAAGGGACCATTAAAGGTCATCTAGTCCAACTTCCCTGCAATGAACAGGGACAGCTACAGCAAGTGCAGGTTGCTCAGAGCCCTGCCCAGCCTGACCTTGAAGGTCTCCAGGGACAAGGCATCCACCATCTCTCTGGGCAACCTGTGTCAGTGCTTCCCCGCCCTTACTGTAAAAAACATTTTCCTTATATCCAGGCTAAATCTCCCCTCTCTCAATTTGAAACCATTCCCCGTAGTCCTATCACGACAGAGCCTGCGAAAAAGCCTTCTCCAGGTTGAACAGCCCCAACTCTCTCAGCCTGTCCTCATAAGGGGAGGTGTTCCATCCCTTTGCCATTTTTGTGTCCCTCCTCTGGATGCGCTCCAACAGGTCCACATCTCTCTTGTACTGAGGACTCCACATCTGGACGCAACACTCCAGGTGGAGTCTCAGCAGGGCAGAGTACAGGGGCAGGATCACCTCCCTTGCCCTGCTGGCCACGCTTCTTTGGATGCAGCCTAGGATGTGATTGGCTTTCTGGGCTGTGAGGGCACACTGCTGGCTCATGTCCAGCCTGTCATCCACCGGTATCCTCAAATCCCTTTCCACGTGGCTCTGTTCAATATTTTTGTTCCTCAGCTTGTATTGATAGCAGACTTTGCCACAACCCAGGTGCAAGACCTTGCACTTGGCTTTGTTGAAGCTCATGTGGTTTGCCTGGGCCCACTGCTTGAGCCTGTCTAGTTCTCTCTGGATGGCATCCTGTCCTTCAGGTGCATTGACTGCACCACACAGCTTGGTATCATCTCTAAACTTGCTGAGGGTGCACTCGATCCCACAGTCGATTTCATTGATGAAGAGACTGAAGAGTATCTGTCCCAGAACGGACCCCTGCGGGACACCACTTGGCACTGATCTCCATCCGGACATAGAGCCACATTGCCTCATCCATGTAAAAATCCACCCATCAAATCTACATCTTTCCAGTTTAGAGAGAAGTATGTTATGGGGGACCGTATCAAAGGGCTTACTGAGGTCCAGATAGATGACACCAGTGGGTCTTCTCTTGTCCACTGATGCAGTTACACCATCTTAAAATACCACTAGACTGGTCAGGCAGGACTTGCCCTTGATAAACCCATGTTAGTTGTCTCACATCACCTCCCTGTCTTCTATGTGCCTTAGTATAGCTTCCAGGAGGATCTGTTCCATGATCTTCCCTGGCAGAGGTGAGGCTGACAGGTAGTTATGCTCCACATAAGTCAAACAAGCTGAGTGAATTAACAAAGGGTTGATCTAATGAACTCATGGATTCCTAGGTATATGTGGAAACATGAGTTAGATAAGGTTTGAATTTGCCATTTAAAACTTCTTCCTCAGGAGTACCACTAATATGTATACATTTTGCTTTTAAGCTTCATCTGCTTGGTGTCTCCATATATATAATCTCTTCTATAATTTCTCTGTTTCACTGAGAACAGTGTATACATAGACCTACCCCAACTACTCTTTGGTTTTGCAAAGATTGAAAAATCCATGGTCCAAACAGCTTGACTACAGAGTGCAGTCCAGTAAGTAGCAAAAATAGCAAACAACTGACTTATTACAGATAGTAAAATTAGAGAAGTTAACAAGCAAGCAATGAAATGAGGGGATATATATACTCATGAAAACAGAAAAAAA
>VXAV01009186.1:1041-20580 GCA_013399715.1 Alectura lathami | reverse complement strand
AAAAAAAAAAAAAAAAAAAAAAAAAAAAAAACTGAAGAAGATACATGAAGCCTACTGATAGGAAAGCCATAAAAATGTCCATTAATATTTTGACTAACTTGATAAAAATCCATGAAAGCATGTGCATGTCTGTTTCTTCTCTACCTTACTAGATATAGTAAGCCTCCTTGTCTGCATAAAGCTGTTCTATGGAAAATACATTGCTATTACCTTCCTTTAGTATGTTGTACTTTTCAAGGTTGCACAACCATGTTTTTATAGTCTTGTCATCATTTTTCATGTGAATTACAGAACTTTTTTCACTCTCCACTCTATGCCATTTACAGAACTGACTGTTCCCAAGGATCTCCCAGGTGATCAGGTCATTTTCAGAGTGAATGAGGAAAGGAAATCCACGTGATCAAATGGACAATCTGTCTGCTAAGGGAGATATAGATAAATCAAAAGGACTCAAGGCCATTATCAATGAACTTATGTAAACCAAAAAAAGTATTAGAGCCTGATAGGTACCTCACAGGTTAGCTACATATTCATTTTCATTACATGTTGAGAAATACTCAATAGAAACTCATCAAGCACAGCATGACAGATTATAGCTCATCAGAGTTAGAATAGTAAGAGAAAGGAAGGGGGAGTGAAACACTGTTCCAGTGTCAAGAGAAAGAAACTGCTGGCCATTTTTCCAATCTGACCTAACTTTATTCAATAACCCAGTAAAATTCTCTATCGGACATATAATTTCTTTAATTACTAGAATACTAGCCTAAGCACTAGGTTTCTATAGAAAATACAGATTACTTCTCTTTTCTTTCCAAAGTAAGGTGATCACAACTTTTATTTCCAAGGAACAAAATTTGTGTTAGGCATCCTTAAGACGTGATAAGTAGGCTTGGCTCTTTGCAGAACATAACAGGAATGTCTGGTTTCTAGACAGAACTAAGGTAGGAGCTATACAACAAGATGCTAGAAATGTGAGAAACTTTGAAAAACATATTTATTTTAAAAAGAGCACATAATGATTTTAGATATATATCCATATAATCATAGAATGGTTTGGGTTGAAAGGGACCTTAAAGATCATTTAGTTCCAATCCCCCTGCCTCCATGGGCACGGACACCTCCCACTAGACCAGGTTGCTCAGAGCCCCATCCAGCCTGGCCTTGAACACTGCCAGGGAGGGGGCATCCACAGCCTCTCTGGGCAACCTGTTCCAGTGTCTCCCCACCCTCACAGGAAAGAATTTCTTCCTCATATCTAGCCTAAATCTCCCCTCTTCCAGTTTGTGGCCATTACCCTTTGTCCTATCACTACACACCTTTCTAAAGAATCCCTCCCCAGCTCTCCTGTAGACCCCCTTCAGGTACTGGAAAGCTGTCATCAGGTCCCCCCGGAGCCTCCTCTTCTCCAGGCTGAACAACCCCAACTGTCTCAGCCTGCCTTTGTAGGGGAGGTGCTCCAGCCCTCTGATCATCCTCGTGGCCCTCCTCTGGACCCCCTCCAACAGCTCAATGTCCTTCTCATGTTGGGGACCCCAGAACTGGATGCAGTACTCCAGGTGGGGTCTCACAAGAGCAGAGTAGAGGGGCAGAATCACCTCCCTCGCCCTGCTGGTCACGCTTCTCTTGATGCAGACCAGGATGTAGTTGGCCTTCTGGGCTGCAAGCTCACATTGTTGGCTCGTGTTGAGTTTTTCATCAACAAACACCCCCAAATCTTTCTCTTCAGAGCTGCTCTCAAGCCACTCACTGCCCAACCTGTATTTGTGCTTGGGATTGCCCCGACCCAGGCGCAGGACCTTACACTTGGCCTTGTTGAACCTCCTGAGGTTGGCATGGGCCCACCTCTCAAGCCTGTCCAGGTTCCTCTGGATGGCATCCCTTCCCTCTAGCATGTCAACGGCACCACACAACTTGGTGTCGTCCTCAGACTAGCTAAGGGTGCACTCAATTCCACTGTCCTTCTCACCAACAAAGATGTCAAACAGCACTGGTCCCAGTACTGATCCCTGAGGGACGCCACTCATCACCGGTTTCCGTTTTGACACTGAGCCATTGACAGCAACACTCTGGCTGTCACCATCCAGCCAGTTCCTTAACCAGGGAGGGTCTGCCCATCAAACCCGTGCTTTTCCAGTTTAGTGATCAGGATGTCATGTGGGACAGTGTAAAATGCTTTGCACAAGTCCAGGTAGATGATGACAGTTGCTCTTCCCTTGTCCACTGATGCTGTTACTCCATCATTAAATAAATAAATAAATAAGTAAATAAAATGTAAAAAAATAAATAGAAAATTTTATATTTTGATATTTCAAAAAAAGACCATGTATAGGTGTGTTAGGCCAGACTAAATTGAATTAAGCTGCCTAGTTTTAGGTACTTATACTAGCAGTATTGTGTCTCTTACCCACCTGCAGAGCGAGGTAATCTGCTCAAGAGAAATTTTGACCTCTTCCTTTTTGATTCCTGTTCCAACTTACTTGCTAGAAATTTGCTCTTTTCTGCTAACAATAAAGGGAGTCTAAGGAAAATGGGTAACTAACTTGAACATGGTCATGGGGTATTTTCTATGGTTAGGAATTTAGCAAATGCATTTTTACATCTGATATAGGTGGCTGTTATTGAATGTGAGTCTAATAGAACATTCATGTCCAAAGCTGTATTTTAGCTTCTTCACTAGAAGCTAATGATTTCATGTCTGAAGTCCTGATATTAGTTCTGCTATGCTGTTCACAAAAGGATCTGTCTTGTCAGGATACTTTGGAAATACTTTAATCATATATTACTTTCTTTTCTGCTCCCAGTAAAACATCATGTGTTCTTCTTTACTGTATCTGTAGGATTAAGATTTCTTTGAAAGCTGGGCTGTTTGAAAGCAGCTACTTGTTTGCTGCTGTGCTACTTTGATATTCTAATCTCAATACTGTCTCCTTTATGTTTGTAATAATAAACACATTAAAATCTAATTTATAGTGTGTACATAAAAAATCAGAGAAAAATTACAATTTAGAAATTAAAAGTTTAACTACTAATCCATTCACTTTACATTAAGTCAACAGAAAGAACAATACATTGGATTGACTATTCCCTATTAATTTGCATAGGAGAAAAACCTTGGCAAGTACATTTGTGCCTTGTTCTGACTTTCACCATTAAGCCATCAATTAGTTGTGCTGTGCAATGCTGCTGATGGTGTATGTGCTATTTTTATTGTCACATTTTTACATCAGTTTTCTTATTGCCCTTTATAATCACTGGGCAACTGGAAGGAAACCAAAGAACCCTCAGTCTCACAGGCAGGTGGCTTTTTTAAAGGGCTATGTTTTTATTAGGATGTGCTGATCAAAAGCACTGAGGAATAAAACTTTGAAATGAGGAAAGTACCTCAAATCAAGTAGGCAGTAATCCTGCCTGGTGATGTTGGCAGGAGAAAATATATGCAAGTTATTTCTTGGGTAATTATACCCCTTCTCCAAACAGCTAGAAACTTTATGCTGTTCTTCTATGAGTCCCACTGAAAATGCTCTCCTGTCAAGGGAAAGAGTAGTTGGAAAACAGACAACAATAATAATGTCTCATTGTAATTTTATGATGTATAAAATGTACTAGACAAAAATATGACTCAAAGCTATCAGAAGAAAGCAATAGATAAATGAATTTATCAGGTTATGCAAACCATTAACTTTGTGGTACTAAGCCCTTTGCACATTTTATTCATTGCTGTACTAATGCTCATAATCTCTCTGTCATTTCTGGTCGTGGTTATTTTAATGTTAGTAAGTACTTGATACTGATACGTTGAATTTTCTGTTTCTGAAGAAACAGACTAGTGCTTTCAAAAGTTATTTATCAAAATAATAAACAAATCAGTCTGTTCAAACAGAACTACATTGGTGCTATAGACATTTCAACTGCTCCATCATCACTAATCAAATGCTACCAACATCTTCAGAAAGTACCTCAAGATTTTTCACTCCACTATTACACATGCAAGCTATTGTTATATTTTACTTGATCTGGACCTGTTGTTCTGATCATTCTTAAAGCTCTTGCTGAAATTATGTGAGCAAAGGATGAAAAGACTTCATATACATTGAAAATCAAAAGTCTGCATGTATGTCCCCTGTCGTGCTCTTTATGAATATACTCTCAGGGGTTTGATCACTAAAACTTGGTAACTGTAAAGGCGAGTCTTTGTCAGAAATAATGTAACAATTCAGATGATAGAAATAGAAGAGGATTAGCTATGGGCCTCAGTGGAGAGACATCAGATCATACTACATCAGTCTTGGTCTATTTAGCTGATGACTACTAAATCTGTCCATGTGTTGCTAAACCCAAGTTGATTCTTGCAGAGCTGTATACACTAGGTTTACAGGTGTAAATTTACAGGTGTAAATCAAGAAATGCCAAAGAACAACCCCAAGAACTGAGGATCCATTGGAGACTGCTCTAAAAATTTAAGAGTAGATGGCATACTTCTTGCTTGTGCCAGCTAGCGTGGTCTGAACTAATCTGAGAGCTAGCATAGGCCAATGACCATTACCAGTAGCAGGTTTGTATACAATCACTGAATTTTCGAGGCTGAGGGAATTTAAAAATATTTGTGGCTTGTTCCATTCTAGGTTGCCTTAGAGCCAAAGAATTGCTATAGACACGTCTGATTTATTTGTGTGGATATAACCTTTGTGTCTTTATACCTCATTCTTCAGAATTCTGGGTTGCAGGATGCCTCTTGTTTTAGGCACATAACTTGGTTTGTCTAAGGGTGTGGGAAAGGAAAGTATCTGTTCCTTTAGGGGTATTTGGTCAAGGACCTTCTTTAGTGGGAGAAAAAGGGTAGGAAACAGAGGAAGCCATAAACAAGAACATACAAGAACACAAACCTGACAAACAAGTGTTAAGAGAGGCGATGACAAGTAGATAGAAGGGAGGACAGGGAAGAATAAAGAGGAGAGTATCCAGACAGGTATGTAAATGGACCAGTTGTGTAAAATGGGGCCAGTCAGTCTGCTTGTCTGGCTGAGCCCTGTGCCTGATCATCGCAGTCAGTCCTTTCTTCTTAAATCTTGTTATTAAATCTTTTCTTAACCGTCTTTTTTTTTTTTTCTAATCTCACATTCAGACCCTTGTGTGACTGCTGCTAGGGCTCAGTGCCCTCCTGGTGGGACCTATGTGGGTGAGAGAGGACTGAGTGCCAGCTACTGGAGCCAGGCTGGATGTGGGTGTCCTGGCCTGTGGTGGCAGCTGCTGGAGCCAGTGGGGTCTCATTGTCAGTTCCTGGAGCAGGTGGGGGTCTTCAGTACCCAGGGAAGGAGTGGTATGTGTCCCCAAACCAGCTGCTGGGGGCAGGGTGTGTGAGGAGTGAAGGCTGCATGCCAGTGGCTTCAACAGGGCCGTGGGTCACAGCCCACGTGCCTGATGCTGGCTGCTGGGGTAGGGCCTGTTTTGGCCAAAACCAGGTGTTCACGTGCATGGGGTGTGTGTGCATTCACTGGCAAACCCCATGCTGGAGCAGCCAGCAAGCAGGGGATCCATGTGATGGGTGAGGGGGGATGGGATCCGGGCAGGGTACTAGGTGGGCAGAAGGGCCACACAAGCGCTTGGCATACCCATGAGTGTGCATGTGCTGTTAAGCCTGGAAATGTGTGCGTGTACCTGCACCAGGGACATGCAGTCTCTGCCAGCCTGAGGGGAGGAGGGGGCTGGGCTGTCTGTGATGTTGTGGTGTATGAGGCCTGCATGTGGGTGCTGTTGCCTTGTATGTGTCAGTCTGTGTGATGAGTGCTGTAATTTGTATGTGTCTGAGCCAGACTTGTTGAGTGCAGGTGGGCAGAAGTTAGCTCTGTATAGAGTCAATTGTCTTTCCTTCCCTTCATCTTCTTCTCTGCTAGTTTAGATTTTGGCTGAGAGGCAAACTGAGATGTGGTCTTTCTCTTTCTCAATCAGGTCTCCTCTTCAGGGTCAATGAGAACGTGAGTTTGGGCCACATCTGTTTTCTGGTGTAGAGACAGATGCATATTCACAGCAGGACACATTTCTTTATTTCCAGATTACACATTTGCATTATTATTAGTCATTTTGTTTCACACAGGAGCTCACAGACAACCTTCAGAAGCAGAAGGAAGAATGTTTGTATTTTCTGACACAGATGATTTGCAGCTTCTCTGGGAATTACTGAAATTCATGAGCTTCGTTTCTGGGGCGATGACAGATAGTCTGAGCTAAGTGGTTGGCCAACAACATTCACAGAGACTATAAACTGCTTTATGGGCTAGTTTGATCCACTGTCTACAGTTTAGAGTCATCCCTGCACTGCTATGCTATCTCTACACATAAATACCTATTACATCTTAACTAAGAATATCACGAAGACTGAATCTGTCAGAACATTTTCTTCCCTAAACAACATATTTGTTTTGCGTCTTTGAACATCTAGTTGTTGCTAGAGACACATTTCAATTCTTGCTTACTTTCACATAAAAAGATATTAAATCTAGCCAATTAGAATGTCAAACTAGAACATCAGACATCTTGCCTAGAAATTGCTGAAATAACTGTATTTCCCTGTATAAAGTTTTGGTTTTGGTTCCATCTCTTTAAATGGCTTTATATCCAGCATCTGAGTGAGAACATGCTGCTGGAAATCCAAAAAATGTTGTTTAGCTGAAACATTTGTTGATTGGCCTTTTTTTGTATGTGTTTGTGTGGTAGATAGTACTCATCACCTTCTAATATGAAACTGCCACAAGTGAAAGTGCATACAGTAATAAGAAATAGAAGCATAGAAAATGAATTTTCTCTTTGTCAGTTAGTAAATTCTTTGTTAAGCCATTTTGCAGAACATTCAGCATTCCTAGCTGTGTCCTTTTCTTTCTTTTCAAGGATAATTCAAGATGTCTTTTATTTCTTCAAAGCAACATCTCTAATTCCCCTATACCTGTCAGAGGTTTAGAGCATGCTGAACTGTATTCTGTAAAGACAAGACAGGAGAAAAAGGAAAATAAATATTACAGCAGTGCAAGCAACTTGCATGAAGGAATTAACATGCTGATGTGACATATCATGCATCTGAAAACTGAAGTACGTATTCACAGCACAGAAAAAAACAGCACCCTATTATAATTCCCAGTGATCTGCATAATTACAGCAACAACATTTTTGTCTTTTCTCCTGTGCTGGCAGCGAGTTGCTTCATTAGTATGCACTGTTGTATGAACTGATTTGCTATTGTAGCTATAGACTGTCACTGGCAGCCACAGGAGGTCTAGGAAATTGTACCAGTATGGATCTCAGAATGATTTTTAATTAAATGTGGTAAATAACAAGAAATCTATGTGTCTTTTTTTGATCTATATACATTATGGTAGTATCATTGTATTGATAATGTAATGACACTAATTCAAATTTCCAACCTTTTTTTTTTTTTTTCAGTGTAGTAATTAATATTTACAATCTACTGGAATGTATATTAAAGAAATATGTGTACATTTATTTCTATCTACATTTTACTTTGTTCAGGGTTCATTCTCTTACAAATCAAACAGCCTTCAGTTTTTCCTCCATTATTAATTTCCTATGTGGAATGTTCTTGAGAACTACATGGTCTGTTCTTGCGTTAATCTATTTTGTCTCTAACATTTTTGTTCATGTAATACTCCTTTGTTTGATTCCTGTGGCATTTATTTCTGAGAATTTGTTAACGAATCTGAGTCATCTAGAAAAGAAGAAAAATCAGTGTGGCATGTAGAATATGTAAAGAGAGTAACAACTCTTAGAAGCATATTTTAGCACGTTATACTGTCATACAGCCTGTTGAGTGTTAATTTTAATCTAACATCTCACACTTTCATCATATGTTTTGGTGTCTGCATAGTGTAAGCCATAATTAAGTTTGTGCTGTAAACATATTCTCAGGACATTTTGTGAAGATATACGTAGATGCATATATATATGTATGTGTCTATATATGTTATCTCTTACAACAAAGGAAAACAGTTTCAAAGAACTGTCTTGTTTCTATTCAAATTCTTAATGAAACTTTTTTGTCATTATGTTTCAGTAGGAGGAGCCATAGGGCCTCAGAGTGACTTCCTTGCAATTTGAAATGAACCACTTTTAAGAGCTGAGGTATAAATATGCCTTTGACTTTTCTACTTCCATCCCATTGATTTTCCAGATACAAATTGATTATGTAAATTAAACATTTCAGTTTATGAGTTCATATCCATATTTTTCCTTTAACTACTTTCAACATTCAAAGCAACATTTTACGAAACCGTGGAGAAAACTGTCACACTGTCTTCATCATCCTTAATTTTCCATACAGTCAGCATTACTGAAGCATCATAATGCCCCACTTCCTATGACTGATCATTCATATGGAAATGTGTCCTGCTGTGAATACGCATCTATGTCTATACCAGAAAACAGCAATGTCAAGAATTTCACTACAGTGTACAGGCAATCGGTATTCATCAATCTGTCAAATGAAACTCAAAACATGACTAAATGTCTTCCATGGTGTGTTTCTGTGAGATGCATAAATAATAGTTTACTTTCAGAGTTTGTGGCATTCTCAATCATTAGTGTGTTGTGAATGCATACTAAGAATAATGTGTTTTGCTCAGCTAATTGTTAACATATTGATTGACATGTTCCCGATTCCCAAACACCTTTTAAAGACTGCTGTCTCATCTGTTTCCATCACAACATAAGACACAAAATGCCATGACCCATGCTCACAAAATGTTACACGTCTGATTAAGAAACTCAAAAGCTTTATATACTGTCTTGCTCAGGGGTTTTATAGTAAGAGTGCCAAGACTTTAGCTGGCAGTAGCCATCCTAATTTATTAACATTTGAAGGCTGCATGGTTGTCCATGCAAATTAGTTTGGCAGTTCAGTTCCTAGGGGACAGATACCCACACGATGAAAGTTCCTCCATAGTTGTTACGGGATGCATTGGTTGAAGTTCTTGCAGGTACACTAGCAGGGTTTGGAGAAAAGACAGATTCTGTGAGAAACGTTCTCCTGGAAGTTGTCCTTTTATAATAGATTTAAGACACATTGAAGCATGGAAAGCATTCAATCTCCTTTACATGTCTGACCCACTTAGGGGGAAGGTAGGTATTTTAATTTTGTAGCTGCTATTCCACACATAATTACATCTATATTGATAATAGAAGTGATAGTGGAAATGTGCTCAAACACTTGGATCCTGATAGTCTCTGCTGTTCATTCCTTCACTGCTGTGCACTGCCCTGGCTTCCTCTGTCCAGGTCAGATCTGCTTGGGAAGGTAGGGAAATATGCCATCCTTGAGCAGAAGGCATGTGAGCTTCCTTGTGGCACATGGCATTGTGACCGGCAATCAGGCCCTGGCTCTTTTTTATTTAGTGGTATTTACACTGCTTTTCTTGCCACACATATCCTGCCCCAGTACCATGTTAAGCGATGTTAGGGAGGCAGGAAGTCCAACTTTGATACTCAAAAATCTAATCATCTGATCCTTTATAGACTTGCAGTAGTGATGAACACTTTTGGTTAAAAATAAACAAACAAAAATGCACGGACACTCCTGTGACACTGCCGATAAATGCAGTTTTCCAGTTTCTCTATAATCTTTTACTGAGGCTGCACCTCTCTTTTGCATGGACATTATCTTCTATGAGATCCACGGAAGTCCTAAGATCTCTCCATCTGATGATGGATCAAAGATGATCATGACACAGTAGAAGAAGATGAAGCTAGTACAGCAGCGGTTTGGTGCTTTGGGAACATCTTCCCATATTTCCAACTCATGGACCCAGATGTTTGCTGTAGGTCACTCCACAGCTGGGAGTGTTTGAATTATCTGCCCAGTGCTGTCCTCATTACCTTGTTTTGGCTCTGCATTTTCACTGTTCTGCTTGGCTGAGTTTGATTTTTCAATTTCTCACCTCCTCTTGTCTGTTTATTACTGGACTCTGTGAATCCATTTTTCACCCCACCATGGAACTCTGTAGTATTTTTCTGCTGGGTTTGACCAAATAGTTATACATATCTTGCTTGTAGCAGCTTTTTGTCTGTCTTAAATTCTCAAAACATCTCATTAGGTGTTACTAATATGGAAGTTTTTCTCTCTGAAATGAGATGTTATGCATGAATGTCACACACATCCTGGGAACCTGGAAAAAACGGAGACAGAGTAACAGACTGTTCTAGAGCATGTCTGCTGTTACTGTTTCTAGCCTTCCAGGAAATGCCAGCATATTTATATATTTCTGTGTAAAAAGTGATAAAAAAGGATAAAAGAGAGAGCTCATTCTCAGAACAGTTTAATCACCTGGTAAGATAAAGTTAGAACAGTATTATTTGTCGAAGTTTTTAACTCATTTCATTCAGTGAAATCAGTTTTTTAGAAGTCATGGTCATTGTAACTCCTGCTGTCCATAACTGGATTTACCATGCACAACTCACTAATAATGGTATTAGCAGATGCTAATGAAAGTCATATTGTTTATTGTTATCTAAATTTGATGGTGCTCATGCTATTACTCAATATGAACTGTAGAAATTTTTATTAAAGGATGGAATGGGAAAAGGAAGGAAATAATCCAAAGATAGATGATGAATATATGTAAAACTTCTAGCAAACAAAGCATTGCTCACTACTGTTTGCTATTTCTTAGTGATAACAAGACTATCAGAACCAAGGAAAACAGATGTAAAATTGTTTTCCAGAAACTCGCCACTTCTACTTCCCTTCTACTCTGTCATCAGGTGCTAACTCACACTGAATACCCTTAGCTAGTCTGAGGACGACACCAAGTTGTGTGGTGCCGTTGACATGCTAGAGGGAAGGGATGCCATCCAGAGGAACCTGGACAGGCTTGAGAGGTGGGCCCATGCCAACCTCAGGAGGTTCAACAAGGCCAAGTGTAAGGTCCTGCGCCTGGGTCGGGGCAATCCCAAGCACAAATACAGGTTGGGCAGTGAGTGGCTTGAGAGCAGCTCTGAAGAGAAAGATTTGGGGGTGTTTGTTGATGAAAAACTCAACATGAGCCAACAATGTGAGCTTGCAGCCCAGAAGGCCAACTACATCCTGGTCTGCATCAAGAGAAGCGTGACCAGCAGGGCGAGGGAGGTCATTCTGCCCCTCTACTCTGCTCTTGTGAGACCCCACCTGGAGTACTGCGTCCAGTTCTGGGGTCCCCAACATGAGAAGGACATTGAGCTGTTGGAGGGTGTCCAGAGGAGGGCCACGAGGATGATCAGAGGGCTGGAGCACCTCCCCTACAAAGGCAGGCTGAGACAGTTGGGGTTGTTCAGCCTGGAGAAGAGGAGGCTCCGGGGGGACCTGATGACAGCTTTCCAGTACCTGAAGGGGGCCTACAGGAGAGCTGGGGAGGGATTCTTTAGAAAGGTGTGTAGTGATAGGACAAAGGGTAATGGCCACAAACTGGAAGAGGGGAGATTTAGGCTAGATATGAGGAAGAAATTCTTTCCTGTGAGGGTGGGGATACACTGGAACAGGTTGCCCAGAGAGGCTGTGGATGCCCCCTCCCTGGCAGTGTTCAAGGCCAGGCTGGATGGGGCTCTGAGCAACCTGGTCTAGTGGGAGGTGTCCCTGCCCATGGAGGCAGGGGGATTGGAACTAAATGATCTTTAAGGTCCCTTTCAACCCAAACCATTCTATGATTATATGATTCAAGATTCCACTTTTAGTTTTTCTGCTCATGGAAGAAGTTTTGTACTGGGAAGAAAGTAAGAATCTTTGAATTACAGTGAAGTAACCAGGTCTCTTACAGAGCAGTACCAGCAGCTGGCTCATTTTTCCTTCAAAAGCCCTGGAGAATTCATCAAGCAGCTGATGGACCAAGGCTCGAAAGCTGATGTGAACATATTTGGGCAGACAGAGATTATTGAAATTGATTGCTGCCACTAAAGCATAGCGAGTTTTGCATGAGCAATCCATGGGGAAGGGATGCATGATGGTGTGTGTGTATATGCTTGTGCGTTTATACAAAGATTGCAGCAGTAGGATAGTTAAAATTGTACAAAAATGTTTACTAACCTCCTCAAGAGCAACCCAAGATGTCTGTTATGAGTGAGAAGAGCTATTTTAAACTGGAAGTGTCAGAATGAATAAACCATCTTCCTTTATCTCTTTCGAGTGACACCACAGTGTAGAATTCCTTGCTACAGAGGGCTGACAATGCTAGAAGTCTAGATAGGTTCAAAAGTGACAGGATAACTTTATGGAGGGGAAAAACAAAACAAAACAAAACAAAAACAACTACAAAAAAAATATCACCAAATGCATCAAATTCAAAGACAGTCCTAGATCCAAAAATCCCAGGCATGAACAGGAATTTGGGAGAATATTCTGGAAAATCCCAAATACTGACCTTATTCATATACTCTTCCTTAGACTACTGCTGAATAGCAGATATTCTCTCTAGCACGGTATGGACATTGTTATGATACGTGTCCCATTCTTAAATGCTCATATCAGACTATGAGTTCTTTTTCACTTCCTAGAAAATCTATTATCACTGTCTCCCTCTGGAATGAAGTTAGGTAAGGACAGTGGGAAAGCAGAAGTGTTTGAAAGAAAAAATTCCCTTCACCAAGGTGCTCCAAAGAGACACAAAGGACATGGAAAGAAGATATGCCATGCAGCAAGCAAATTCCTCATTGGGAAGAGATTTAGTCTCTCTCTCTCTCTCTTACTCTGACTTTTATACTTTGAGTGAACGCAAAAATGTAAAATTCTGGATTCAGGTCTGGCTACCTAACTTGTACAGTTCTTCCGATCTTCATCCTGACATCTTAAATATTTTAAGAAGTCATATGTCAGACATTCCAAAGAATGACCAAAATACCAAGAGGTTCCTGTAGCCTTCAGCAATTCATTTAGATATATGACTGAAAACACCAGGAAAGAATCAAATTGGTCAGCCCAAAGGCACACTTGAATAAAAGACTTACCTTTAAGCAACGTCACAGTTCCATTTATTTCACTCAGACTTAAGTAGTTATTTGCTTTACTGAATCAGGGTCCACGTGTATTTCACTGAAATACTTAAACTATATTTCCTGGAATTTTTCTCACAGCCTGCAATAAGTGCCTGTGGTAGTGTGAAAATATTTTGGTATACATAAGTTCTGGTACTGTAGTATGCTGGTGAAAATATTTCTGTCTACTCTAGAGCAGCCAGCTAGCAGTACATCAGCTTAAACTCTGATGGTTGCATACAGACTACCAGTGACAATCAGTTCAATTGTTTTTTCCTTTTAGTATTTACACTAAGCAGATCTAAAATAATTGAAAGTTATATTGGATGTAGATGTCAAGGCACTAGTAGCAAGAGAGATGCAGGGCTCCTGTGTGAGGTGAGACTGAGGCTGCCCGGTGCCAGACACAGCTGGTTCTAGCCATCTCCAACAGCCCCACAGCAGGGTGCGGCTGGGCCCAGCAGCCAAGATTGTGGCACCTCTGGGAGAACATGTTTAAGAAATGGTAAAACATTGCATCACAGTGAGAAGTGAAGGAGAAGTGAAAGAAACAGCCCTGTGAACAGAAAAGTGAGACAAGATGGAGGGGAAGAGGTGCTCCAGGTGACGGACCAGAGAACCCTCTGCAGCCCGTGGAGATTAGAGTGGAGCAGGCATTTCCCTGCAGCCTGTGAAAAGGACCACACCAGAGCAGATGGAGTTCCTGAAGGAACTGTGTTCCACGGAGAACGCACAATGGAAGCAGATTTTTCTGACATGACTGCAGCCCACAGAAGAGCCCACACTGGAGCACAAGAGGAGGAGGAAGGAGTAGCAGAGAAACTGCTATGGTCTGACCACAACCCTTCATTCAACATACAAGATATTTCATCCTGTTTTCTGTGCCTGTACTGTTGAGGTAGTGAGTCTGCATCTGGGAGGGCAGGTGGCTGATGGCCAAGTTTAACCCACCTTAAAGGTTATTTGTATAGCAATGCTTACCATACAGACAAAACAAAAGATCACAGACATCACAAAAAATTACTAAAATGTTATGTCATACTTTCTGTTGCATTAAACTCCAGGAGCCAAATGTAACCTTTGTTATACAGTAACTCAATAGAGGATAAACATATCCTTTCATCCTTCTCTCTTCAGCAATCATTCTACTGTGTACACATGCTTTAAAGATTCAAAAAGTAAGGAAGATCAGTTGAGTCAAAGTTCAAACAGCCACACTTCTTTATAAATCAGTGTTACATAAGCTCTGAGCTATAGCTCAGTCCATTGCTATAACACGGTTTATTCTGACACATAACACAGGCCACATGTATTAAATCCTGCTTTGTATCCAATAACTATGATTGAGCCAAAGCATATCAAAAGGGTTTGGCAAGAAATAATTAAAAAAGGAATGGGGCCAAGATACTAAACTTTTCAAAGCTGCTGGGAAATGACAGCTCCTAGAAATAGACGACAATATATCATAACAAATAAACCTAAAACACGAGAGAAAATGAGACTGGAGAGTCATAAAGATAATTCAGTCCTATGTGTTCAATGAGACAGAAAGCAATAAAGTACGCTAACTATGCTAGACCTAGATATTTCAGTTTAAATTATAACCCTAAATTGGAAATGTTAGTTTCTTTCCAAAGGCAACCAGAATCCCCAAAGCATCTGGCTGTTTTGAATAATACATAAAGAGGAAAAAAATTATTTTAACTTCCTTAGAAAAACAAGTCAAATTTTTGATAGAATTATAAGTGTTACAAGCCTGTTTCAGAAAAATAAAAATGCCCTGAGATACATAAAATATTCTTAAACTAAAGCATATATATTAATTTAAACTATTCATTCTAGTTTTATTCAGTAATTATTGATACACCATATTTAACTAAGGCAAACTGTAAACAACAGTCAAAGGCTTAAGAGATCTAAAAGTTGACATTATAACACTGCTTTTACTTTTAATCAACTTATTTTAGTAAAAAGTCTAGTATCCCAGAGATTTATATGTATGCTTCGTTTTTTGTATTGTGAGTATTCCTATCCACTTTTCCTACAGGAATAGCCACAAAGCATAAAACCGAGAAGTTACATGTCTCAGTGTTGGACTGGAGTTTAATACAACTGGGAAAAATAATTTAACTATTAACATCCAGCTGAGAAGAATGTGAAAGGCACTGATCCCAAAAGAGATCTGGAGATTTTAATTGAGAATGAATTAGATTACTATGTAATATGTCAGGAAAGAAAAAAGCAATGCAATTTTGATTGAGCTGTCTCATCACAGAATTAGGGAGAAAATAATCAACTCTGTTTTGGTCAGATAAGGGAAATTGTAGCTATATTTAGGGCAAAAATACATATAATTATATTATTGAAAATGAAAAGTTGGAATAATCATTAGAAAAAATATTCAGATAAGACAAACTATTAAGATGAAGCATAATTGCTTGGAGAAAAACATAAAAAGCACAGCAGTACTTAGGTATTTCAATCTCCACTGGACGTAATGTTAGAATATGTACTCCCAAGACAAGACTTCATAGACTGGAAAGTGAGGCATGCATTTCCTTTTTTTTTTTTTTTTTTTTTGTCATTCCATCGACTGTGTAAATGGCACTAGAGACTCTGAGCCAGTTTTGGATGCAGTAGCTTGCACAAGATATAGACACACTATGTCTGAGAGTATTACCTCTCAAGGGACTTTCCCTTTGGGAAAGACACCAAACATGTCTTATGACAGAATCCAACCGTGCTAAATTATACCATAATTAAATAATTATAATTAGTTACATTAACCATAATTTAATATAATTACCTAAATGCTCACTGTGAGTTTGTGTCTCAAATTAGCAACTTTTTCTCCCATTGAAAGACAGATGTCCTGTATGGAAATTGTCAGTGCAATTTTATGTTTGTTATAACCTGTCTTCCCTTGCCAATTTAACTGAATAACAGGTACCTGCTCTTCGGAGAATTTAGCTCATTAGCTAAAGAATTTAAAATCCATCTGAGCCTTAAATAGACTTGGAATTACAGCTCCTGTGCAACTGTAACAGCATGGAGGACAAAGGCTTACCACCCTTCCCCATTACTAAAAAGTTTCTTGTTACTTGTATGACTTAAACAAATTGAACTATTCAGGCCAAAATTTTCTATGCTTTGCCATGATTTTAATTTTAATGTAAAACCCCTCAAACACTCCACAGGCACTGAGAAAACTTTGTTCCAATTTCCCATCCACATGGAATCACTAACTCCTTCCATTTAGGATCTTCTGGAGACCAAGACAGCCCCTTCTAGGATGTTTTATGGCAACAAAGAGCCTGAGGCATTTCTGGTATAAGAAGCAACAAGTTTCCCCTCAATGTAACAAAGTATATTAAACAAAGAAAACACCTAATTTGACTGCCAAAGTAAGAAATCTGGTGGGGTTAATGGAAGGTACTAGTGTCAAAGAAAAAATATCTGTAAAGGCTGAAAGTGAAAGCTTAATGAGGAAGGACCATGCCTATCTGTTTAATAACTTTATTTGAAAAGAAGAGGCTAAGCAAGAAAGCTGTGACTATACAAATGCAAGACTAAGGAAAGAAAGTATCTCCATGGAAGTGGTTAAGGACACACACTGTGAAGCCCAAAGCTCATGCTTGCAAAGCTAAATGACTCTCAGCAAAAAGTGACACAAACACAGCTGGGGTGTTCTTCCATGTCAACAACTATACATAGTCCTGCGCTTTCAATTGGTGGGAATCAGCCCTTCACAGCAAAAAGAATGTGAAAAATTATTTATTTGATTTCTCAGGCAAAGTAATTACTCCTGCATAGGGAGATTTCCTTAGGAAAGCATGACATAAACACCTACAAAGTGTGCAAAACAGAAAAGACATATTCTCCTAGGTGCCCCAAGGACCTGGCCAAAAGGAAAAATTGTGGAACACAATAAGGGCGTTCAGAAGGTGACTAATGCAGGACAGAGTTGGACAGGGCAGCACTGAAAGGAGAACAAGATCAGGAGCTCAAGACTCTACTAAGAATGTTCTCACTTGGCACTGTACCATTTGGCAAATATTTCTTTAACGTCCTAATTTCCTTGGCTCATACGAGTTTGCTTAATAACCTGGCTCAACGGGCAACATTGTTGAACAAGCACTACAGAGAGCAGATACCATGTACAGAGGAGTCATATACGAGGTTTAGAAGCTCTTTTGAATGATATGAATCCATAACACCTTTAATGCATTTCTAGTTCACGACACCAAATAAATATACACAGCTAACAGAATCTTCCATGTAGTGAACACAGCAAGTTTATTTTACCTCTCTACAAGGGCCAGATCAAACATGCCTATGAAGCCAAGAAGAAACATTGTCTTCAGCAGCCCCTGGATCAGGTCTCTGTTCTCCTTATCTGGTAATATTAGTGTTTGAGAGGAAGTAGAGAAAGGGAAGTATATTCTACTTTATGTAGAAAAGTCATTTTTTTCTGTTTCACTGGAATGTACTCTGCCTTTAGCCCGAAGAAAAGGCAGGAAACAAATAAACTGGATTCTGTGATCTAGAATGCAGTGCACTCCCCATATCTTCAGAAAAACTCAGTTTCAGTAGTCATTTCTTCAATTGCAGTACAAATTTTTAATCAAAGTGATCATTTTTATAATAGCACACATAAAGAATTTTTGCTTGTTCTGTTCAATAAAGGCAGTTTAATGAAGAGAGTTCTNAGTCCCTGTATTTTGTGAAAATAACTGGTGACACAACTGTAAGAAAGGAAAGTCTCTAAGGACTACAGAGCAAAGTTAGTGCATATATGAATGAACCCCTCTCTGCAAGANGGCCACAGGACACGCCGCGTCAACGCAGGACGGCACAGCTGGCGGTGCTTTTGCTGTTTATTATTATTATTATTATTATTTTTAACAAAGAGCCTCATTTGCTCAAATTCTGATTCTGTGTGAGGGTGCTGCAGCTCTGGGACCCATCTCCAGCTGGTAGTGAGGCTGAGCATTCACTCCCAATAAGCACATATTTGCACTATATAGTGTACAAATATAGATGAATATCTATTCACACATATAAACCCAGACACACAGATCAGCACAGGTGGAATATACATAGCATTCACACAAACATGAAGAGCACAGGCAGCTTAATCCCTGTTCCTTTCCAGCTAGAAGGATTGAAGACTGTCAGTAGAATATAACACAGTATGGATCCATATATATAGCTATAAATATATACACTTGTGTATATGTGTGTACATGTGGATCACTCCAGCAGCTGGCCTTAGACACTCACTCTATCCAAGTAGCTGGTCCCAGGTTCTCTGGTCATCCCTGCTGTTGGCATACCGGCCTGTGAGCCCCTGGAGTTTCATGGTCCCACTTCAGTTGCTGATACTGAGACATCTTCTACTTGCTGGCTAGTCTGGTTTTAAATTCATCAGTACTCAGATACATGCCTAAAAACACACACACACAGAACAGAGAGCTCACCTACTCTGACAGTAAAAATAGGATTTAGTAAGAAGATATGTCAAACTGTGGTAATCCAGCATGGCACTCCATCAGACAAGTGTGCTGACCAGCAACACGGTTACATTCAATTGGGTCATTTAACACTTCCTATTTTCTCATATTAGTTTCTCCTTAGTCCATCCACCTTCTCCCTACCTTTGTTTGTCTCCCACATGCCATAATAAGTCCCACACATCGACACAATCCCCTTAAAACATCCCATAATAACTTTTACACAGTTGTCAAAAGGTTCTCCCGCTTACAACCCACAATACATCCAATTAGCTCTTTAGGCAGTAACATACAATTAAGGAGTAAAGGACAACATTTCCTAAGCCTTACATAACCTCCACTGTTGCAGCTGACATATAATCAACTACATTTTTTCAAAGAAAGTTGAAATTGAACATAATATAGTAACAAGTACCAGCAAGAAAATAAAAATAAAAAAAAAAATAAAAAAAAAAAGATTTTGGATTTGCTTACATATAAATCACTGTATACATATTAGCAATTCTTTACTCTGTGCCTCTGTGCAATGGGTGCAATGGTGGCTGCAAAACATGTATTAAAGTATTTAATGCAAAGAGTTAAACAATGAAAGCATTTACCCACTGAGGGCTAATTACAGACACTTCACCATGCAGCTATGAGGATTGAATGTTTGCATTAGTAACAGAAGAATTAGCAGAGAAACTGTCTGTACCAGATCATAATCTTCCTACCTTTATGCAAAAGGCATCCAGAAAATTTGGAATAATCATTAAGCATCCTCTTGTGAACATGATGTTTAACTGCACTTGATGCGCGGAAACAAACTCTATAACTCAGAAAGTTATAAAGCAGGTATGTATATTACAGCGCCGGGTGCAAGGGGGATCGCTCCTCCAAGCTTGCACACCAGATCACATGACAGGCGCTTATTTATTACACAAAATCATACATATTCACAACTGTAGGCTGGGTCATTACAATCAGTTCTAGGAATAGGTGGGATTATTATAATTATTTCCAAGAAATCATTATCATATGTCTCCTC
>VXAV01009185.1:34234-51222 GCA_013399715.1 Alectura lathami | reverse complement strand
AGTCTGTCATTGAATTCTTTCTGTATTTTATCTGGAATACTTCAGTAAGCCTTTGCATCTGTAGTGTTGTATCTCTTAATGAAATTTTATTATTATATCCTATGGGACATGACAGCCATTTTGGAAATCGTCTTCTGAGTTTCCAAAACTTTTTCTTTAGCTTCCCCTCTCCCTTCCTCTTCCTTCATTGCAACTGAATTTTGTCTGTTTAAAAATGAAGATAAGGAACTCTTAAAAACAGTTATCATATCATATTTAAATATTCTATTTTTATTCACAATTTGACAAATTTTTCTGGCCTAAGATTTTTAAAACATAATAAATGATTCATCCGAATACTAAGGCTATAAATTGTAAGATAATATGTAAAAAAAAAAAAAATAGGACATATAAAAGAGAATGAAGATTCTTAATAAGAACACACACAACCTTGATAACATCTGGTTTTAGTGTTCAAGCTTTACTGTAACATGACATGATTATACTCAGTGAGATACAGAAGTTGTGGATATGTCTTTGTTGCAGTCTAATTATATAACAGATATTTAAGTTCAATGAATCTCAAACGTAGAATGTTCCATCATCCTTGTTATACTGCTGTGGTTTTCATAATATACTAAAAGGCAAAAATAAACTAAATGAAAGATAAAATGGTGATATCAAGATTAAATGGCAAAAACACCAGCTGACGATTATTAGGTATGTTAATTACATGGCGACATTTCTTTTGAAAACTGATTATTATTAATAAAAAAAGAAATGTGTTTTTTGTATATACTTAGAAATTGTGAAAATGTTTAACTGCAAGGCTTTTTCTGCCAGTTTATTTTTTTCTTTGCTAGCTTCTTCTAATGTAAAATGCATGAAGTTGTTACTATATTACCAAAGCCCCGTAAAAGTCAAACTTGATGCATAGACATTAGAAGGCTGTTAATGACCTCCAGAAGTCATGCAGTCCATCCTCTATCTTAAAAGGCATCATCTAGCCAGAATCTTTATGCAGGGTTTTGACCCAAAGTTTCTGACAAGATTTTAAGTAGTAATGTTTGTTTTTTCAATGTTTTTTGAAACAAACAAACAAACAAACAAAAAACACCTATATGTATAAATATCTCTGCCCCGACAGCTACTGCTCTGTATTCCAAATACCTCCTTTTATGAAAGAAGGGGTCATAAAATGTTCTATATACTCAGAATTTTTTTCCTTAATTTCAAGATGTATGTTTAGTAATATTCTTGCAAATGATTTCTAGATTGTTTATGCACATAGTGAACAATTTCAAAAAGTTCTATCACAAAACATGACTTTCTAAACATGCAGAAAATTTTGAAGACTAAAAATTCTATGTGTTAGGTTCTGTAGAATCTGAATTTGTAAATTCTTTTTAGACCAGTCTTACAATGAGCTCTGAACTGGCATTGACGACAGTGTATGTTTAATTTCACTGAGTTACTCCACTGAAGTGATTTCATATTACAGTCCAAAATCCTGATCTAAGGGCTTAATATTGCACAGAATAGCAACCTTCTATAGGTGGAGTGCATTTACGCTGCTGTGTTCTTCATGTTCTTATTTTCTTATTGACACCAGTTACCTTTATTTTCCTTTTTTTTTTTTTTTCCTTTCCCCTGCAACTCCTTTCTTGCTGGACTTGTACCATCTCTAAGGTTGATTCTTCACCCACCACTATTACTGTTAGACAGCACTGTGAAGGGAGATGAGCAAGTGGAGACAGAGAGAGATACAGAGCCACAAGGCCATATTTGGGCATAAAGTAGTATATGCCTGCTAGGAGATATTTAGTCATAGAATCATAGAATTCTATCCCTCACAGGTTGCAAAAGCTCTATGCCTATGCAGCAGTTTGTAGTGGGGTTATGGTGTCTTCTCTAACCTTTGTCAGTTCTGTTCTATCCCTAGCACACTCTAGCCTATACTCACCATCTTTTGACTCTGTGACACAAATACATAGCCTTGCCAGGGCCACAGATCCATGTTTATGCATGCTATGACAGTCCATTCCCAGGACAGGCTCAAGTGTAGAACTTAAGAGAGTTCATAACAGGAAAGGCTAAACACTCAAAGAGAAAGAGTAAGATTACCAACAGTAAGAATAAATTGGGAATCTACCTTTCTTTTCCTTTTTCTCCTTTTCCTTTTCCTTTTTATTATTTTTTTCCCCTTTTCTTTTCCTAGAGTACTGGACTCTATAGTTAACTTACCTATAGTTCTTTTATAACATTTATCCAGCAACAGAGTCTCCAAAAGCACCAAATCATACTTTAATACCACATTAAGCTTTCTCTTAAATATAGGTTTACATTTGTAATTAAAAACTACATTTTGTGTGTCTAACCTCCAAACTGAATGCATTTGCTTTTCTCCTGAAAAATAAGTTAGAAAACTGCTGAGTCATGATATAGTTTTATTATCCAGGAATAGTGCTTACAGAAGAAAGCTGTACATACTTTATGTAAGTTTATATCAGAAGTCTTTCTAGATGTCACTCTTGCAAAGAACAAGTGAAGGCATTTGTACTGAAATGAGGATTCTAGCTCAGATGAGTCATAAATTTACTCATTTAGCTACAGGCCGTTTTTTGAACTACAGACACAGAAGAATCTTTAGAAAGTACATTGTGGCCTATTACACTTGTATGTGAAAACATAACAATGTGAGGTAGTCACACTATTAAAAGCAAAGACTTTTTTTTCTCCTTACTGCTCCTTGCAGAAGGGAAATATTGTCTTTAAAAAATAAAGCACAGGGGTAAAAGAATCTAAATGACCACAGGCTAGAGATCTGGAATTCATCCAGCTGAACAAAAAGTCTAGGATTGAAACAAATTTGGTGTGGTGAAATAAGGTCATTTCTAACAAAAATGTTATATATATTCTTTTTATAAATGGGTTCTGAGCCTGGTTACCTGAATTTAACTTTTTACTTGACCTCCCTGGTGGTTTATAGTCAATGTAAAAATATGCCATTAGTGAGCATGTTGTGAAGAACAGCAAAATCTATGCTGCTATAGTTGATCCATACTCCAGTGAAGTCAATGAGAACTCACTCTGTTCCTTTAGGAATCATTTGAGAGGGTAAATAATAAAAGAAGCTGTCCAGTTCTTAGAAACTGATTAGAATGAATCCAAGTCATAAACAAAATTTTCTGGAGCTAGGCATGTTTTTAGATAATGAATGATAACAGTAAAACGCTAAAAGAATATGTACAGGTGCCCAGGTGTCAGTGGCTGGGAGGCAGCCTGTGAAGACCATAGTGAAGCAGGTGTTCCCTGTGCAGCCCATGGAGGACCACATCAGAGCAGATAACCACACTGCAGCACAAGGAAGATGCCAAACCCCAGCAGATGAATATGCTCTGAAGGACAGTGGCCTGTGTAGAGGACTCATGCCAAACGTGTTTTCCTGAAGAACAGGACCCGATGTGAGGGGATCCACCCAGAGGAAAAATGTGAGGAAAAAGGAATAGCAGAAGGTAAGGCTTATGGACTGACTGCAACTCCATTCTTCATCCCCCATGCACTGCTTTGGGATAGAATCATAGAATCATAGAATGGCTTGGGTTGGAAGGGACCTCAGAGATCATCTAGTTCCAACCCCCCTGCCGTGTGGACAGGGCTGCCAACCACCAGCTCACTAGATCAAACTGCCCAGGAGGCCATCCAGCCTGGCCTTGAACACAGCCAGGAATAGGAGGCAGGTAAGTCAGCAGTGAAGGAGTGAAGTCTAAGGGAACAAAAAAAGTGTGTGTCTGTGGAGCTGAAAGCTAGGAAGAGTGTTTTGAGTGTTTTAGCTTTTGTCTACTTCTCACCATTCTGCTATATTTTTGCAAGAGTATGTGGAAGGACACTGCTTGCTCCTTTAAGGCCATCTGGTCAAAAGAGCCATAAACAAAACCACACAGAGACAAACCTGACTGACACATGATAAGGGAGGTCATGGTAAGATCAAACCTGGCAAGTGGCATTAATTGGTAAGGATATGGGGAGTGTGAAGATGTTTGGAATTTTAGTTGGAAGGATAAGGAAAGAGAAAGAGATGATAAAACCTGAGCAATTAGCATAAGCAAAGACAATAATGAGAAACAAACCCGATCAGTCACAATAACTGATGGGATAGCACAAAACTGCAGGCAAACCAGGACTTTGCAGCTGATAAGGATGTAAACCTGAGGGTCATGGACATTGAAGGTGGTTGGCGGGACTGTGCCAAGTGACGAGACTAGATGATGTTCAGGGTAAGAGGCAGCAGAGAGGAACAAAGAGCAGGGTAGGCAGAGAAGGGTGTGAAAGAGGCCACTCAGTACACTTGTCTTGCTGAGCCCGGATCCTGATCACCACACTCTGTCCCATCTTACTGTGTTATTAAATCTTTCCTAAATTATCTCTGTAATCTCACTTGCTGTCCCATATGTATTACTGCAAATTGGTGGAGCTCCTGCAAGCCAGGCCTGGTGTGGGTGTCCCAGCCTGTGGTGGCAGCTGCTGGAGCCAGCAGGTTGTCAGTGTCAGCTCTTAGAGTGGGTGGGGGTCTTCAGTCTCCAGCTCCCAGGGTGGGAGCAGTGTGTGTTCTCAGACCAGCTGCTGGAGGACAGGGTGAGTGAAGGCAGGGCTGCGGATCACAGCCCATGTGCCTGGTGCTGCCTTCTGGGGCAGTGTCTACGTCTGCTCCAAACCAAGTGTGCATGGGGTGCGTGTATGCATTCTTTGGCAAACCCCTTTCTGGAGCGACTGGTGACTAGGGGATCTGTGGGGTGGGTGAGAGGGGACGGGATCTGGGCTGGGGACCATGCTGGTGCTCAGGGCACCCACAAGTGTGCATATGCTGGTGAGCCTGAAAATGTGAGTGTGTGCCTGCACCGGGGACCTGCCAGCCCGAAGCGAGGAGGGTCCAGACTGTCTGCACATAGTTTTCATGTGATACCAGTAGTGTTGTATGTGGATGCTGTTGAAGGCAGCACGTTGTCTGTGGCAGTCTTTGCAACATGTTGCGTCAGTGTTGTGTATATGTCTGTCGATGTGTCTCTGCTATATGTGCTCTGCTTTGGTACTGACTGAAACTGCAAAAGAGGAAAGCAGCAGCTGCATACCCCAGCCTGGCCAGCGACCCTGCTTCCCCAAATACTGGGCTGTGCTCCAGCAGCCAGGCAGGAGAGATACTGGGCTAGAGCAACTGGAGGAGGCAACTGCTGTTAACTTTCCTTAGCAATTTCAACAGGCAGTATAAATTAATTTTCCTCAAATTGAACCTGTTTTGCACACTCTGGTAATTTGTAAGTGACCCTATCTCCTTCATGACCCATAAGCTTTTTCATCTTGTTTTCTGTCCCTTTCTGTTGATGAGAGGGAGTGAGAAAGTGACTGGGTGGGCATCTGGCAGCCAGTCGAGGTCAACCCACCACAAATAAACAGATCAATGGAATAAGCAATGAATCTTCATTGCTTAAGAAGTGCTTATTGTAAAGGAAGCATCTTGTTAAGAACATGGAAGAAATAGGGCAGAAAGTGAGAGCTGAAGTGAATAATCTCAATATTGTGTTGAAGTTTTGTGTATTTTGTGTTGGGTTCACTGTTAGAATTACAATCTGTCAAGAATAATAAGAATAATGTGTGTGAAACTGCTGCTTTCCCCCCCCCCACCCAAACACACACTTTGTAATTCAAAGGATAAAATCAGAACTCCAAATAAGAGATATTTTACAAAAAGAAGTATTTAAATTCATGTCACCATGAATTTTCAAACTTCATAAAACATTATTGTGTTGGTTTTCCTCTTTCTCTTTTAAAACTGTTATTTTCCAGGAAGAAACTAAAAGGTATAAAAGAGCATCCTTCTGTAGTCTGCAGATGGAGTTTTTACTGTAGACTGTCATCACATCAGAAGCACCCAGAAATATTACCTCAGTAGAGAAAGCATGAAACAGATTTCCAGAGCAGAATCTAGTGGAATGACAATTTTAATAGTATAAAAACAATGTTAGGAATGAATGTGAGAGGAAATGACTGCAAGTCTCTGAAACATTGAGTTCTACTCTTTGTATTACTGCAGCTGAAGGTATGTTCTACATGAATTATTACAGTTACATACAGAGGAGCATGGATGAATCTAATTCTTCTGTTTTAAAAGAACTAATTTTTGTAAAGAAGAAATAAGTATCCTTCCCACAATTAATAGGCCGGTGGAGAAATAAAGACATTCACTAAGAAAGGCATAAAGTATGTTGGAAAGGCAGTAAGAGTGTATACATACATTTATAGTTCAGACTAACTCTTTTAGACAACGGTCTCAAAAATGGTATCTTAATAAAGGAAAGTTTCATTACTGGGGGAAGTGAGGCAAATGATCTGGTCACGTAGCCATGATTGGAAGATACAGAAGAACAGAAAACATAATTCTTACAAACATTTTACTCTGAACTATCCAGGCTGTAAATTGTGTTCACGAAAAGTGTACTCCCCAGACAACTTTAAATGATGAAAAGTGAGAGCAAGCAAGACTCATACCTGTTGAGAGCACTATATTTCCTTTGTATGCAGAAATCCTAGAAGTCTTACCTTCAGAAAGAACATGGTTTGTTGGTGATTTTTATTGAGGGAAGAAGGTTAAAAGAAAGCAAGAATCAAAACGAAATCACAAATGGTATATATTTCACAACAGTGCTTCTTTCATTCTGTGTGAAGATGAAAGCTCAAGCGGTTCATAGCTCCAGTACTCTGGCTTTTCATCTTAAAAATGAGCCAGTTCTGGAAAACAGGGAAATATTTTATTTGGATTCAAAGCCTGAAGTTTTTAATTTCATATATACTTGTCGTTCAGTTCAGTCTTTTCTTTCCATCAGAGGTAAGAAGTCAACATGGCAGAAGTGCTGGCATGTGATGTTCCTGATTTAAGGGGTAAGAAGATTCCTCTGAGCAACTGAGTTTCATATCATACTTACTTTATCTATGCTGAATAGATTCTACAGCCTGTGGCTTGGCAGCTAATGAGCATAGGGGAATACCTGGACATAGAGCAGATGAATGCTGCTGTATTTTATTTCGAATGTTTTATTCTCACCACCTTAACCTCATGAATATAATGAATAGGACAGATGCATGCATGACTTAACATTTTGGAGAGTGAGATTTTTCTTCTTTCCTATGGGACTGGATTTTTATTTGATTTGGCCATGCTTCATAATCAAGAAATCTGTTGCCAGCCAACTATTTGCACAAAAGCAAATTTCTATACCTTTGCTAATGTTCTAGAGAATATGTAATAAAATTACCACAACTTATTGCCAATTTACAGAGGAAAATAAAGGAGGAAAATATGTTTTAAAAACACTGCTTTACTGAAATAACTGTTGCATAAATCATGGAAGCAATTATTAAAGCTACATCTTAATTTTTTTTCCTTATTACTTGTTGAGCATGTTGTAGAAGGTAGCCAGTAAAATGTTTAAATGGCAATGAAACCAGCAGGAATACTATTTTTGCTATATATAAAAATTAAAAAAAAAAAAAAAACCAGAAAAAAAATCCAACCCTGGTGTTTACAATTTGTTACAATTTGGCAAACAGAATTGTTTTCACTGTTGTATAACATTTGTATAATGCTTTTTACTAATAGTTGTTTATTTATGAAAAGGCAGTATATCATTCAAGAAAAACTGAAGCAAGCTTCGGCGATACATCAAGTTTGCATGCTATTTATTAATGTGCTGGATAAATGTTGCCTCATTTTAATGTTGGGAATTAATTAATTGCATTCTGTGCCACCTATGGAGAAGAGGTACACTTTATAGAGAATCTTCTCATAGATAAATGAATATGCATCTCTAATTTTGTCCTTGGGAATAATTCCTGGTGGCAGTGCTTCTAGCTAGGGGAACATTTAATTTTCTCCTTAAGAGCAATATTATGCTTCTTGCCTTCTAGTCCATGGCACTTGTATGCCATATCTTCCATGACAGCAAAGATACAAAACAGTTACAAATACTTGTGTAGCCAGTATCTTTGCATGTTGCACATAGTAATATATTCACCAATTATAGTTCATAAACAAAGAGAAAATTACACTTCTGTATCTTGAGACCATAGCTGTTTTATTATTGCTGCTGTTCATGCAGGATGGTCTAAAACAGTTTTTACTCTAATGAATTCAACAGGCCAAATTTTCAACAGCTTTAAGCCTGCTGGGCATACGGTGGCACTGCATTTCTCTATACAAATACTTTCTCCAATTTTCTGTAGCAACCTGGGGCAGTATATATGTGGAAATAACACTGATAGTAGAATATATTTTAGACAAAAAAAGGTCATTTCCAAGCTGATGATGTTTCAGCTTGCGAGTTCTCAAGTGTAAACTTTTCAGGAATGTAACTGGCTTACTGCCGTCTATGGAGACTATTTTTCTGCATAAGATTTTCTACTACTTACCTATTTTAATTGCATCTTCATTTTATTCAATTTATTGTCAATGGAAAAGAAAAACATCTGTCACTTTGTTAGGAAAATATTATTCATCTTCTTCATGCTGTTTGTATGAACAGCTTGTTCAAAATCAATTGTTTGAATGATTCCTGCTTAAAGTGGAATTTGCCCTTTATTTTACAAAATATCATGATCAATTTGATTATGGTAAATTTCAGGAGAGCAGGAGAGCTGCTTTTCACTCCTAGAAAACCCTGCTAGTGTAACATCCTTTGCATATTCATGACAGAGACTTTCTGTTCTTATTGGCGAGTCAATGGCAAACATTTTTGAAATAGAGTTTGGAAAAAACCTGACACAGTCTTTTGTTAAATGCATTCTTAACTGTAATGGTGTGAATAATTTTAACCATCCACTTGCATAGTAGCTATTTATCTCACTGGTCATAAAATGAAGATATTGGAAAAGTTAAATCAACAACAGCAAACTTTAACAGTGCTCCATATTCTAATAATGACTAAATCTTATCATCTTGACCTTCTGTCTGTTCATCTATGTGGTTCAAAATGCATTACTGTCATTTTACCCAGGTGCTATATGCATAATAGAACCAAAACTGATAAAAGTAATGAACAACGAATGATTAAGAATTTTGATCTTGGTATTTTTAGCCTTGAAGACACCAGTTCAAGTCCAGTCAATGAGACAGCTACTGAAAGTAATTATCTGTCAGTGATTAATGAGGGATGAATGGGTAGTATCAGTCTGCTGCTCAGTACAAATCATAAAGTTCACCATCAAAGCTGCGATAAATTCATTATGTCAGCAGAGAAACCAGAGTTTAAATGCTCTTGCATAAACCACTATTTTAAGCCCTGACATAACACTGCCAGTTTATGACTAAGGCTTTGCTACTCAGCAGCTGCACTTACCTACTCCAGACTGATTTGTTTCTTAACCATAGGCTTCACATTATATCTATTATTCATTCTGAACAAGAACTTGCAGTTTTATTTGCAGAATTTTACAGATGCTGAAGCAAAATCATACAAAAGATGTTGTCTGCAAAGAACTCCGTGCTAAACAATCTTGGTATCAGGCTATTTCTTTATTTGTATCAGTATGTAAATCCTTACATAGCAGGTGGACTACAGATGAAAAGTACTTGCTGATTCAAGAAGTGGACAGAATTAAGCTGAATTATCCATTTTGTGCATACAATCCATTCAGATTATTCCTGGCTCTCTCTATAGCTCTGTTTTTTCCATGAGGGAGGACTGAAAATAATCATTTTCTGAAATCTTACAAAGCTCTTTGAAACATTGGCCAGATGAGTATTCCAGGAGAAATAAATTACTTAAGCAAAATACTATGTTTTCTGGATATAAATGTTTTTATCATAGATGTTTGGGGCTAAGCATGAAGGTGCTTATAGAGGAATGGTTATTGCACATAAATTTGGTATGGTTAATGATATCATAAATATTGTAAATACATATTCACAGCTCCAGTCTAACAGATTAGGCTCTGTGGATATGTTACTCTGGGATGCAAATTATAACGTGAAAAAGTATAACAGTGTTTTGATCTTTTTTTAGTTTGAATTCCACACTGAATTTCCTATCTCCTACTTAGGTTACAAAGCCCTCAGTGGAGAAAAACAAAACTAAACAAAACAAAACTGCTTTAATTTTCCCTTCCAGCAAAGGCTTTTATGCCTTAGGACAGGATAAAGGATGTGTAACTCGTTGTTAGATTGCTAGAAGATTAAAGGAAAGCACTCTACTGAGAACCTGTATAATGATGACTCTAAGGACACTCAAGGAATTTGTTCCACATGTATGCATCAGTGTTTGTTAATTTTGCTGTCACCCACAGGGACTATTCCCTTTCAGCTACTATTTAAAAAAAAAAAATTATGAGAGACAAGTAGTCTGACATTCATTTCTCATATTTTGGCGTATGTTATAACAGGTCTCTTGATGTTAATAGAATTACAGTAAGGAGAAGAAGAAATTTTGTGCAGACTTTGGGTTTGGAATGTAAAAATTTTTTTTTTTTTTTTTTTTTTTCTTCAGGGAATTCCTTGCAACTCAGAAATTCCAGTGCTTTTTATATGAAGTGTCAAAGGAGATGCATAACAGAATAGCAGAGTCATCACTGAATAAAGTTTCCTGTTATACCATTCATAACTCATGATTTTTTTAGAAGATTTTCAAAACCATTAAAAAAGCTAGAAATAGGTTTGAGGGTTTTGATGAGCTTTTTTTGTTTTGATCTATTTCCAGTGGGCTGTATTTTGTGTGTGTGTGTGTGTGTGCGTGCACACGCCCGTGTGTGTCAAAATAGGAGAGCAGAAATTGAAAGAGAACTTTGAGGTTTAAAAGACATGCTGGAGAGTCAAAGGGAATGAATTCAATTGTCAGCAGTGCATAAAAGGTAAAATGCATTGCAGGAAAGAGATAAAGGCCTTAAGGAATTTAGGAGAAAGTGATCTTTCTGAGAGATGTCTAGCTTTATGGGAAAATGACATACATGTATAGTTTATTTTACTGTTTTTGAGCTGTGTTTTCTCTCCTTTTGTTCAAATGCTGTTTGAAATTAAATTTCATGTAAGATATAATGGAAGGCTGGACATTGGCTATTTCATATGTTAAGTGATTTTCCCAAAGTAGAACATCAGTATAAGGATCTAAAATCAGATGTGTCACAGTTGAATCAGCCTTTTTTTGACATTATTCCTGTAACAAAGTCAAGACATTCTGAGCACATTCTCATTAGCTTAAGACATCAGAGAACATAGGAAAGCACAGAAATTAAATTATCCCATATGATATTACAAAGAATAAATATGATTCAATCTATGTGTATAGCTCCTGTTTCCCTTATTAGGATATTTGTGTTACATTGTAACTGGAACAAAAATAGTTAAATTAGAAAATACAGCATTCTTATTTCTCCATTTTATCTATCTGCTCTTGGTTTTGATCCCTCTGTAAACTCCTGTGAAACCCCTATTGAGAAGGAAAGATGAAATATTCAATAAGGAAAACTGTTTGTTTGTTTTGGTAGAGAATTTCCACACATATATATACAAGTGTGGTGGGTTAAGCTTGGCTGGCTGCCAAAAATCTATGCCTCTCTCTCTCACTCCTCCTCAATAGGACATCTCTCACATTTTCCCTTACTTGTTTTACTCTTTCTTGAATACGCTTTCTCTGAGGTGCAACAACCTTCAGTGCTGGGCCCAGCCATGCCCTGCAGTGGAGCCACTGGAGCCGGCTGGAACCAGCTGTGCCTGGCATGGGGCAGCACTGGCCTCTCCTCACTAGGGCTGTCCCTGCAGCCGCCTGCCACCAACAACTTGCCATGTAAACCCAATACAAGTAAGAGGACAATGTTTTGAAAAGGAAACAAAAAACAAACAAACAAACAAACTTACAGAAAAATCAGAAAACAATGTGCCACAAATAATGTAAGGAGTATAAAAATAGAGCCATTCATGTAAACTAGTACCATCAGACAGTGAAATGGAATAAAAAGTGGCTGAACTGTCAGGCTGAGAGCACAGTGGTCAGTGGAACAATGTCTAGCTGGAGGCCAGTAACAAGAGGAGTACCTCAGGCTTAGTACTTGTTCCAGTTCTTTTTTAAAACCTTCATTAACAATCTTGACGATGGTGTAGGGTGCACCCTCAGAAAACTCGCAGCTGTCATGAAAGTGGTGAGAGTGGCAAATTCACCAGATGTTCATGCTGCCATTCAGAGGGAGCTGGACAAGCCAAAGAGCCAGGCTGACAGGAACCTCATGAAGTTCAACAAGGGGAAATGAGGAACTGCAAAGTCCTGCATATGATGAGAAACAACTGTTTTCAGTCTTGCCAAGAAAAGAGGGGCACAAAAAGAAACACAGGAGGTTCCATCTGAACATCAAGAAGCACTTCATTACTGTATGGGTGATGGAGCCTGGTACAGGCTGTCCAGAGAGGCTGTGAAGTCTCCATTCTTGGAGATCTTCAAAAGCTGTCTGGACATGGTCCTGGACAAGCTGCTTTAGGTGTCTCTGCTTGAGCAGGGGTTTGGACCAGATCACCTCCAACCTCAGCTTTTCTGTGATACCATGTACATACAAGCTTATTTCCTCCAAGGAGAAATTGGTTTTGATTCTGTTTTTTAGTTGATAAGAAGAGAGCCATTGGAGGAGTAAGTTGTTCAGAAAAACTTCTTAAGAAAAGGATTTGAAGAGATTGGAAATTTTTGAAAGAGCTCAGTGCAAAAGAAGTAAGAAAAAAGTTATGGTAACTTTTTTCACTGACATCTGATTGTAATCTTATGGTACTGAAACTACATTTTGTGTTTTTGCTGTTGATCTTGGGACTGTTTAGCCCGGAGAAGAGGGGGAATTTTCTCAATGCCTATAAATACCTGAAGGGAGGGTGCAAAGAGGATGTAGCCATGCTCTTTTCAGTGATGCCCAGTGCCAGGAAAAGAGACAATAGCCACAAACTGAAATACAGGGGGGTTCCACCTAAACATCAGGAAGCAAGAAGAGTTCCTCAATAGCTACACTATGTCTTTCCTTATGTCTGAATTTAATAAATGTGTTAAAAATGGCATGAAAATATTAATGGAGTTACAAACAAAAAAAAAGTGCTGAAAGTAATGTGAGGAGGTTATCTACTCCTTTATTTTATTGCAAATATAGTTATATTTCTCCTATTATTCTTGCTAGATATTTATCTTATTTTTTAAAAAACTTCCTTTAATTGTGTGTTTGCAGCATGACTTTCCCCACACACCCCATAATCCATTAAAATTGGTATACTGTTTTTATGAAAAAAAAGGTTCTCTTTGCTCATTTTTATTTTCTCTTTTCCAACATTAGTTGCCTACATATTTGCAGTCAACATTTTTTAGGACATGATGGGTAGGTGTCAGTGTTGGCCAGCTTGAAATATACACTAACATCCTCATACTGTTTGTCTGAGTGTACCAGCAACTTGCCATCTGGCCACTATGCCTGTGGAGATGCATATGGTAAGACAAACAAGTCTGATTTATTATTCTGGTTTAGGCTGTGGAGATCAAGAACAAGGCTGCCCAGTTGGTATGCTCAGACAGCACCTATCACATAACTCATTATCCTTTCCCCATTTCTTGACCCTCTGTTTAGCTGTCCTCCTGTCTCCTGTTTTCTTCAGTCTCTTCACAAATATCAGCCCTCCCTGAGTTACTTTTCCCTTTTGTTCATAATTTTGCTATATTTGGTATTTAAATTTGGTATTTCTGATACCATTACCAAAGTAATTTCTGAAATACATGACATTACTGATACAGTTACTGAGCTGCTGTCATCCTTGGAAAATTGTACTTGTGTAAAGGTCCCCAATACCCCCTGCCAGCAATCTGTGATGTTTGGCCAGTTATCACATAACTGCCCCTTAGCCACCTGTGAAATCTGATTGTCCTTCATGGTGCAATCATTAACATTTGCCAGCTGTTTGCACTGTTATCTATAACATCAAAAAAATTTCTCATGTCATAACCATTATATTTCCACATCCTTTTCTATTAGCTTAACATTAGTCCAGGGCCTTGTCAGTGACCTAGCTATTTGCCTGTAGCTCTACCATTTATCTGACTGAGTGTACTGGGGGTGAGTTCGTAATATTAATATTTATCCAGAAAGAATACAAAACTTACATATTTCCTGACTGTAGTCTGAACAAGGTGCTTTATCACAGCATAAAGCATTGTTTAATGCCAGTTTAGTGAAAAATGTAATTTATGCCTTTGCAAGTTTAACAATGTTAAAACCTACCCAGTAGCCAACTTGCTTGCAAGCAAAAATACATTGCCGTTATTATTATTATTATTATTATTAGCTACAACATTAAAAAAAAAATAAAAAGCATTTGCAAATGTCTGCATCCACATCCACACTGTTCTGAATTTGTGGAAAATGACTAGGTTATCACATTGTTGGTGATAATTGTGATAGTCCCAGAATGGCAAATTCTTTCTCAGCAATCAGAACCAGAGATGTCCTACAGCAAAACTGTTTTTGTTGATTAGTTATCTCATGCAGTAAAAACATTGAATTCTCAACCAAAACCTGTGAAATTCACTTTACAGTTAAGTTCACAACTAAGTTTTGCTAAAATACCTATGCTTTACTGTAAATATCTCTCCTGTGACAATGAAGACTGGAAGCTCATGACTTCTGCTACCAGGAGGATGACTTCTGCTCTACATATAGAGCCTCAAGTACAGAATAAGGTCAGTGACCTGGTTGCAGATGAAGGTCTGGGAGCCCTCTTGAGAAAGTCTCTGAGCTAGCTGGGCTTGAGCCCTGCAGCAATGTCAGTGATAAGTGACAGCAATGGGAGGCCCGTGCTGCAGGGAGCAGGTGACCCCTCTGCACTTCTCACCTTCTCCAGGGAAGGTTTGCTGCTTGCTGGGACCTCAGTTTTGGGACATTGCAGAGAGACTGTGAGGACTTGTCCAGCCCTCAGACTCCTTTATTGCTCTTGTTTGTGGTCACCCATACAGCCAGGAGAGACTTGCAGTTTATCACGCACGGGTTGAATACGTTTTTTTTCTAGGTCTTGCTTCGAGTTTTCCTACAGCCAGGTACCAGAAACAGAGGAGAATGAGTAATTTCTTCCTGCAGGCCCAAGATTTCTTGCAGTTACCTGCTAAGTTTAATGGTCAAACATCTGTATAACTTTAAAAAACGAATCTAAAAATGATCCTGTCTATTTTCCATGAATTTTTATTCATTCCGAGTCATGCACAACAAAATGTATCATCCACAAGCCATAGTCTGTTTCACTTATACATACACCTTGAGAATTCCTCCTAAATTTCACTTTTAACTCCCACAAATAAGGGCATCATAATCTGCCTATAACAGCAAACCGTTTTTAACTTGATAGACAGGTATTGAGATCAGATGTGTCATTTGATACATGCCCTATCAAATAAGGATAAAAACCTGTCAGAAGGCTGCTAATATTTTACACGTGCATTATTTAGCATAGGTGAAAATAATCTGATGGATAAAGTCATGTTTATGCATTTTTTGTGCCATTACTTTGTGACTGTTGGTCTCTACATAGGCATCAAGATAAGTCTATTGGCGTTCTGTAGGACTTCAATTTATATTTATAGAATCATCTGAAGAAGATACCAGGAATAAGAGGCACTATGTGCATGTGACTCTAAACTGCCTAGAGAATGAAAATTCACAATGATGTCAGAATCATTTTCTTTTTTCTTTTACTGTATTTCTGCATATAATTTAAGGAAACAACATTGTTAGATATAATTTGTTTTCTGGCTCTTATTGTAGGTATCTTTTTGCAGTTCAGGTAAACAGTTTCTCACAAGACCTGCCTGTGCCAATTTGGCTGTAATGTATATATAATGTGAGAAATGGCTATCTTTTAATTTTTTTTCAAGATATTTTATGATATTTTCTGCATGACAAAACTGCTTGTTTATAGTAGACCATAAGTCAACACCATCAAATCACCAAAGCTAAGTAGTGTTCAGCCTTCATTATCTATGATCCTAATATATATTATTTCATAGGCTGAAGGTTGTCCCTCCCACAACTGAACCCTTGTACACAGAGTAGTCACAATGCCTTTAATGCAAGTTAAAAACCAGTATAAGACTTACTCTTTCCATTGTCAGGGTCTTAATTTGTGGAATCACTGAGAGATTTATCTAATGTCCGTGAAACAGCAGATCCACAATGAAGCTAGATTTACACAGGAAAAGAAATGAAATCCTATAGCAATGAACACTGATGACTGATAGGTGTATGAAAACTGCTAAGGTTCTTAAAATACAAGGAACTCTGTAAGGAACTAACAAAATGAACAGAATTTCTGCTCTCACAACATGTAAATAAAAGACATGATCTCCAGCTTAAGTTTTCTTCTGGTGAGTTTCTTCACTGAATTTCAGCTATTTTATGTATATCTATCAATATGTTCAGGGAAATGTATATAATGTTTATAAAAATGTTGATTATGTGTTCTTGAACATTTTTGCTTCATAGATTATATTTCCATAATTCCCACGTAATAATGTAGCTTCAAGTGTAGGTTTATAGAAAATGAAAACTAAGTCCAGTTACTATATGTCCAGAGAGCATTATTTGTACTAACTTGCTTTGTTGTTCTTGATATATTGAAATTATAATAGCAACTGTAATGTTTATTCCAAATGTATTCATTTATTATATGGTTCTATGATCATATTATCAACTGAAAATTTCTCCTTAATTGAATATTTCCTTTATTTTTTTCTTAATAAGAATATCCTCCCTTTTATTATAAACTTATTACATATACCATGGAAGTAAATTTCTTTAAAAATCTTGGTGAATACACGTAACCTGAATAAATATTTTCATTTATTACAGGAATACTGTTATAAATGCAAAAATGCCATCTCTGAATTTTTGTCATTTTTTTCTTATTTCTCACTAGGCTTAGAAATATCCATCCTGAATCTGTCTAGCTTTCTATAGCAAAAATGTTT
>VXAV01009184.1:695068-707183 GCA_013399715.1 Alectura lathami | reverse complement strand
GGCATAGAAAAGCACTGAGGAACTCTCTGATGTCCACTGAAGAACTGGTGAAGAAGTCTTGAATTGTGGTCTGCCCACAATCAAAATACATTTTGTTATTACTTTATTAGTTAAAATTGGCAGATAAGCTAGCAGGTGATTTCTACTGTATTATTAGCACTACTAACAGCAATAAGAATGTGACAACCCTTATTTCTCTGTTTCTCCATGGTATCAGCAGGTCTTGTTTTATAAAGCAGCAATGGCAACAAAAGCCAACAAAAACAAAGCAAAAAAAAAAATCCACACAAACAGTATGAAAGTACAAGACTCCAAAAGGACACTGNACTATTAAAGAACAGATATTCTACTTTCCTGCTTACACCAGTTCTCATAAAGGCAGGCTGTGATGATTTCAAAATTGCTTGCAATAACAAGTATAGTAAGATTGACTTAGGCAGGTATTTTCACAAATTTAATGCAGCTTTTTCACTCCAACTGCCAAACTTTCTTAATTCAACTTTTAGCTTGCTGAACCCAGCAACTTTTTTCTTTTCATGTATCCATGTAGTCTTTCTTTTCCTGGATAATATCTGTTTGTTTTCATCACCATCTTTCAATTAAATCCCCTTTTCTGGTCAGCCCGTAAACAAAAATAGTATTGAGCTGTTTATTAACAATGAGACAGTCTATATGCCTTTGCCACTTTTCACAGAATTGCCTGAACATGTAGACAGCTCTAAGACTATTATTGTAAAACAGTGACGCTAAAAGAGGCACTGCCTGATTGACTGTATTAATTAGAATACACAAATACTATTATCCAATTTACCTGTACTTGGAAACCAATGTTCGCTGTTGCTGGCCGCCAAACTCTTAATCTAGAAGCAAATTGGCCATTATAGAAAGATCTTTCTAAGTCTTATACCTTTGTAAGCCAGAATACTGAAAACCTCATGCACCACAACTTGTTAACGTAGTACACAAATATCACAGACTGAAAATGCCTTGACAGCTCAAATGTCTCCTTTTCCAGTGTAATAGCTTGGTGCACAGAAATGGATGTATTTCTACAGCACGATCCCTCAGCTCCTCACTGAAGATTTCAGCTCAGTTTACAACACATGATGAAGCATCTTCCCTGTTGTAACGGGACAATGGCACTACTGAGAACAACAATTTCAGTCTGAGTGTGGCACTGCAAGACAGAAAACATCTGAAGAGGCAACTAGAGATTAGCAGAAAGAGAGATGGACAAAGAATGTGAGAGGTTCTGACAGTCAGTTTTAAATACTTGAAATGTAAATGTCTCTGTTCAGACAAAAGTCAATCTTAAAACAATCTCTCTATAAAATAAATTACCTCTGAATAGATTTTATACATCTCAGAAAAGCTTCTTCCTCATTAACCAGCTCAAGTATTAAATCTGGCATGTGGAATAACCAAAAGTGTATCAGTTATAACCCAGATGCTTTTATTTCAGGAAAATTAACATACAACATATTGAACATCCTCCCCACACTGCTGTTTTTCTTCCTCCACTGGGCTGTTACTCTTAAAATCTGGACAGCAGTTTTGTAACCTGTGCTGAAGTTATTCGTTGCCTCATGCCACCTCACAACACGCAACTTCTCCTGCAGCTTGTATGTCTGATCCCCACTACCAGTTAGAATGTCCACAAAAATCAGCAGCTAGGAGATTTTTATTCAGCCCAGGCCACGCCACTAACCGATGTCTTCAGAGAGAAGCAGCTGTTCAGATCCATTTTGTTATGGACCAGTCTTGGCTTTACCTTTGTAGAGACTGCCCTGAAGATGTAAGTAGAGCCATATCTGTATTTGAGACATTAAACCCCATAAAGTATTTTTTTCAGCTGTTATATCCACTGTTTTCCAAAATTATCACATTGATTCCTCACTGCGAAACAGACTAAACAATTTTCTGTACTGCCAAACAGCAAAGAGCAGCTGTCTGTGGCCTTGTTAGAGAACCAGTCCTGTAACCTTTATTTAGGCATTTGATGGGAATTAACCATTAACAATCACTAGTCTACTAGTTCCTAGCAGGTCTGGTGGCAGCCTTATTACTGTTTGACAGCCTCCATTTAAATCCCTGCACATTCAGAAAGGGTACCTTACGGACCGCTGAACCAAGATATCTATTTCTTCATAGTCTCAAAATGAAATTAAGAATTTTTAAAGATTCAAATTGTAAAAGATAGCTGCTGAATTCCTATAAAGATCTAAAATAGAAAATTGTGGTGGAAAGTTCCATTTAAATCTGGTTTGTGGTTTGCTCATTCCCCACATTAACACAACATTTGCCTTTGCAAGGTGTATGGCCGCTTTAGAATGTTACAAAGCGCTCGTATACAGAACAAGACGGTCATAACTTTATTTTAAACAATCTGTTATTCTTTCAGCTTTTGGTAACCTGAAAATCTTACTGCCACTCCAGCTTTTTACTGTACTTTGGACATAACAACAACAACAAGTACTTGCCTCAGTACAGGGGTGCAGATTCCTAGCCTAATTCATTAATAAGTTCTGCATCATTTACTCGTGGTTTCTCTAGAATTAGCTTGTACAAAGGGTAGATTTCAGAAGTGAGGAAACATCCTAACTATCCTGCCTCTGCTGCAGTGCAAGAATGCCTGGCACCCTGGTGTTTCTCACAGGGATGCATAGCCCAAAGAAGGCAATCTGAACTGATCAAGATATTCCTGAGGGAACTCTTTATTAAATCCCAGCCATTTACAACTCTAACTCTTTACCAGAAATAATTACCATAGCAACCACTGCACACCATGCATTTGCTAGTATGAACAACCGTGTGCCTTCCTGGGAGTGGAAGTGGGAGGGAAACAAGTCAAAACAAAAACTTCTACAGAAGTTCAGCACAGTCAGTGACAATTAGATTATGTTCTCCTGCATTTTCTTTTATTTTCATCATTTTTATTCTCATAGGACTTTTCCTATACTATGTATACTGTTTCAAACAAGCAGTGAACATTTCAGAATTTCAGTCCAACAAAGAATGTCAACATTTCCCAAGGCTTTATGCCAAAGCTCCTCGGTGCTTTTGCTTAAAATAGCACTTCACATACCCCAATCTGAAGACCTCGCTTCTGATTTCACTTAGGATGCAAAGGCAAGCAAGGCTGCTGCAAGACCTGAGGAACCTGGCTTTGGTTTTGTTGTTGTCTCCTCTCTGTTTCAGAGCTCCTGCGTAACTCCCATTTTAACCTAAAAGCTCAAAAGACATGCCGGTGCCCGAGTCCCAGTACCTTAGAGGACCCAATCACAAAAAACATGATACAACTGCTCACCCATGAAAATGGAAATGGCACTGCCCCAACTACTTTACTGCAAACATTCGATAGTCAGTGACACGATTAGATGCTCAGAGCAGTGGAATCACACAACACCATGGCAAATATTGATGCAGAACCATGGTTAGCAAGTCAGAAGAGCTGTGCAAAATGAAGACTGGGGGAGTTCAGATACATGCCTGACATCTTCACTCCTGTGTGAAACAGAAGTAGAGAGAAACTGGTAACAGTTCAGTTGCTTTCAGCTACCTCTGCCAGCATCACCAAAGATGCCTTTTTGCTCCTATGGCTCTCACTGGGAGTTTTATGATTACCTCCAAGAGATAAGTAACAAGACCCAGGACTTGTGAGGATGGTGCTTACCACCTGCACAGGAAGTGCATCTGCTCAACCGAAGGTCACCCAGCCAGTTCTAGTGCATTTTTGTGTTTTACATTTATGAGGGTCCCCTAGGAAGAAACGTTGGCAGAATAACTGTGGGGGCTGTGGACTCTAAAGGCCTGAAAGAGCTTATTTCATCATGAAGATACATCATGAATTACACATTTCAAGGGGCAATAAAGCAAAGATTCTGCCCCCTTCTGAGCTCCGCCCACTTGTCAATCTTTCTCTTCCTTTCTTCAGAGGAAAATAACCGTTCTTTTACTTTACAAGATTAAGAAGAAAAAAAGCCAGAAAGTAAAACCCATGGGGCTAGGAGATTTAGACTTTAAAGGACTCTGTAATGAACAGTTTTGTGGTAGTTAATCACTTTAATCATTCTTCCCTTTCCTCAAAGTTTCCCTTTCTGTACTCTCTGTGTGCTCTCCAACCCTTCTCTAATGCACTGCCCAAGGGGTTAGAGCGTGTTCCTATGCTGGAAAACTGGCCTGGGTAAAGGGCAAGAAACACCTTACTCTTCTTGCTGATTTTCTTCTGAATGCATTCCAGAATTACCACCTTTCAACTTCTGCACCACCTGGAGCATTTGTTTCTAGCATGTAGAAGATATTTCTTATTATATTGCTTTTCAGACATCAGCCATCCATTTAATGTGTTTTTCACTTTAATTTCATTATATATATATATATATATTTCAACCCACATTTTATATATATATTTGATATTTGACTTTGGATGAAATCCTGAGCTTCTATCAAGGCTGCAACTCAGCTTTGACAAACAAGCTTGGGACAGAAAGATAGAAATATGGGTCTGAGATCCACTCCAACGGTTTGGGCAAAAGGTACCATCTTATGAGTGTTGATGCTTATATCTTACTGAAAAAAAAAGTAAGATTCCCAGTTAGATGCTACATGTCCCTGTCTCAGTTTGATCATTTGTGCTCTCCTGTCACAGAAAGGAGGAATTCCTGACAGTAGTGGAGGCTCTTTGGCCTGGTTTGGCACCTTCTTGACCTCTCCTGAAGGGCCTGGTTTACACTCAGTTATAAAGCACAAGCTATTTCCAAGCATTTATCAGCATTAACAAGCACAAATCAGTATTAATACTGTGTCCATTTATAAACCAGTGATAATTTGAGAGACTGCTATTTTTAAAATGTGTTTCTTTTAAACCATGCATGTCTGCAGTCCTGTTTTGAAGTCTTCTTTTAGTTTATTATCTTGTTGGAATAAGTGCATTGGTTTACAGAACAGAAAATAAGTTATTTCCAAATGCTGTAAAATAACTGTTTACACAGAAAAAAAAAAATCACTGAAAGTTACAGCAATGTCTTATGCCTCCTCTGCCTCCCTCCTCTCCATTTTGCTTCTTGTCAATTACTAACAATAAATGTAAAAGTAATCCTACTTTCTATCTGAAGCTATCTCAGCTTTAAAAGAACCTTCCAAAAATGATTGATGCTATGATTTAAACCCAAAGGTAACCCCTGAAATCTGCTTTGAATAGCAACAAATGCCTAACAATATCTGGAGTGCTTGTAGCAAAGAAATCTAATCTCTGAACTCCTAAAGGTCAAGATTTACTGCCTGGTAACATGGCTCAAGTGTAAATGCTCTGTAATGCTACACGAGGTGATTGCTTTGCTCTCTAGACAATGTCAATTTTGTCCAAGTAGCTGCAGATGTGTCTAGCATTAAGTCAGAATGGTGTCAAGGGCCCTTCTTGAACAGTACTGGCTTCTCAGAGAAACTGGTCGTAAAGCCCTAGTCTATTAAGACCATACCCAGAAGACAGACATTTAAAACTTAAAGGAGGCTGGAGAATCAAGGTGCATTAGAGCTCTAATGTTTCAGAGGCAGGAAGCCCAAGAGAAGAAATCCTCTGGTGATACAAATGCACGTCCTCGGATTGCACAGGTCTTCCTAGCTCCCCCACAACCAGTGCAGATAAGGCAACTTGCACCAGAAAAGTACTTGGGTCTGAATATCCTTCTTTCCAAACTTTTTCCTCTTGAATTTCCACAGTAAGGCAGTGCCATGGTGTCACCGTTCAGTCTCCTCCCACACTGGGTACCCCTACATAGCCTAGCTACTTTACTTAAGCCATTTATGCCCAATACATGTGGCAGCTATGAAATCTTAACCCTAAAACTACTTTCCTAAGCTGTTCATCATTGCTCTGACCTATTCAAGCTACAGAGACACAACAGACAAAGATTCAATTAAACTAAACACCAAGTATTTCATCGTAAGTCTTATGTCTCAGAGTAATAAGACGATGGTGGGGAAAGCACAGCCCATTTGCCAATAAAAAAAAAAGTTTCAAAAAGAATAGTGGGAGTTCCTCATGCTTTCCTATTTCACAGTACCAATACCTGTAGTTGTGTAACAAGGCAGGCTGAGCCCTGTTCCCAGCACAGCTTTTATGCATCTGAGCATAGCTCTTCCCACACTGGTGTTACAGCGCAGAGCAGCAACCAGCAAGATACCCAGCACTTCTCAGGAAACGTGAAACAGGCCTACTGTATCTTTCCTGTCTGCAGTGTCTAGCAAAGATTCGTGCTGAAGCTTGGGACAGTCTGAAGGCTAGCACTGGCTAGCTAAACACAAGGACAGCATTTCCCAAGAGCCTTAATTTCAACGAAGACTGAAGTATCCTAGTTAGACTTGAGCCCCTGGGCCTGCAGTTATTTTCTACGTATTTTTCCCAATGGCATTAATGGTATCAGAAGGATTCAGCCAAGAGTTTCCCTTTTGCAGATGCATTGTTTCTATGAGAGTAGGTGTAAATACAAGTAGGTCTAATACAAGCATTTCCCCACTGGTTTCCAAAATCATTTCTCTAAGCATTTATCTGCACCTGCCTTATTCTGCTGTACTAGAAATTTTATCATCCACAAGCACTGCTACAAATGCTCCAGTTTCTCAGCACCAGAGGCCCCTCCATCTCCTCCCCAAACACATTATTCTAGGAATCGTCTGATTCTGAGGAGGACGCAAATTACAAAACCAGCCAACCCCTTCGCTGCGTTGTGCACCCAGCACCCTGGCTGCGCGGACTGCAGTGTGTACCACAGCCGTAGGATTCAGCTCTCTGCTGAGCGTCGTGACACAAGCAGAAGAGCAGTATAACCAGTGTCGCCCAACAAAACGTGTCTTATTTCACTCAGCTGAGAATTCTTGGAACTTCACCATAGTACATAGATTCCTGACAAGGCTGCTTTTTGTCAGCTTAGCACATGCACACCTCACGTCTGTGGCGTATTTAAGATATGTAGCAGGCTTTTACACAGCACTTACACTGAAGTTTCTTGTATTAAACTGACCGAGGTTTTTACAGAAACACTTTCTGCAACTCTGATGCTTGTATTTCAGCCTTTCTCAAGAGCAGAAAGTATTCAAAAATCCCAAATTAGACTTCTCTTGGAATGTAGTAAGAAGCCTTTGAAAAAACTTTGACAGGATCAGACTAGGTTTATGTGCAGAAGTCATACTGGAGTAACTAAGAAATCAATGTAAAATTCTAGTGCAAACAACAGAGTTTAAAATTAATTACATTGGTTGAGTCTCTGGCTTTAAATCATACGAGTAATTTCACCAGTGCTACTAGAGCAGGCGTTCCTGCCAGACCTCACTGTGAGCTTACTCACCTATATCATTTGAAGTAATCCTTTTGAAGTCTTATTTATGGGCGCGAGAGAAGCACGATGCCATACAGCCTCATGCTGGGCATGCTGTCATTAAGCTCTGGATGGCAGCAAATGCAATTTAACTTCTCTGAACAGCATCATTTGGAATAGGCCCAGGAAAACATAGTATAAAACTAATTTCTAGCAGCATCAGATATGTAAGTATTTACAGAGCTCTTTGTAAACACACCGCAATTAAAAACATTTAATAGAGAGCAAACCCATTTTACCATATGGCAAATCATCTTCAGTTAAGGCAATAGAGCCTTTGTGTGTGACAAAGAGGGCAAGGGAGACAGCCTGTAAATTCCAAATACCTGACAGAGAAGGGGCCCCCAAAATAGCTTATCTGTCTTGGAATTACAGCAACAACATAAAAAAAAAAGTAGCCCCAGGCATCAAATCTTTGCCATGGGATACAAAGACACCTGTAAAAATCCCTGTATAGGACCAACATATCTTACATGAAAAATAATTGCTTCAAGCAGCAGGAAGTGTGAGTTGCAGCATTATCCCAGAACACCACAGCCTGTTAGAGCTGTCAAGAACTGCATCAGGAGATTAATCTCCATCTATGCAAGGTTTTCTCTTGAGTTAAAATTTCTCATGCCATGTTGGCATGGAAGGGAAAGGCTAAAGAATGAGTGGATCCCTGAACTGATCTCTAAAGCACAACTCTCAGAATCCTCCTTCAGGATCCATGTGGTACGAGAAGTAAAGGGGACCCAATCAATCTCTCAGAAATACAGATTTTTCCAAACAAAGCATATGGTTGATTTTTGAATTATTTTTTAAGAGAAAAACGTGGTATGGGAGCTTTAATTAAAATAAAATTTAAAAAAAAAAAAAAAAAAGTTCGTGGTTTTTTTCTTTTTTGTTTTTTCTTAATTTCATTGCTGGAGTCCTGCCTGCAGAGTCCCTGAGTCACTCCAACTTTTCACATTTGGCCTCCTAAAATTTAAATTACAGAAGTTTGCAAGGAAGTGAATAGAAGCTATCATTCCATGAAAACTGCTAATGAACTGCGACATCTGGAATAACAGTAGTCCTATGTCCTTCATTCCCACAGCACTGTGCAGCTCCTGAACCAGAGCAGCTGCATGTCCAGTTGCACAGGGCTGGAAGAGCTCTCCCTTTGTGCATTGGAAAGCGAGCATTTGCTGCACAGGAAGCTATCGGCAAGAGTAAAGCCCTGGAGCTCCCTGCAACAAGAATTCAGATGCTGACCTCAACAAGATTTAGGTGCGGACTGATAATGCAGAGGAGAATAGTACTGCAATACAGCAGAGAGAACAGGACCAGACTCCTTTGAGAGACCTGCCGTCAGCGGGTCACAAGCCAGGGAAGGAAGATGTTCCCACTTCATGCAATAGTCAGCATGCTACAATCAAATTTTTGCAACTGCACCGAAGCACGTTTGAACAAGCTGTGAGCAAGGCTTGGCACTGTGAAGGAAGTACCTCTGGAAGCCCAGCTGAGAATCTGCAGTGATCCTGGTGATCAAAGGCATCTGTACAGAGTCCATTTCTTACCTAGCTTTTACAGGAAGTCAGATACCGGAGCTGTCAAATTGCTCAGAACCACTCGAGTAGTCTTCAGTGTGTTAAATGCATTCATAACAGGTCAAAGTTGAGTAATGTTTTTAAGCTTGGGTTTGTCTTAAGTGAACCAATACGCAGAACTAATGAGATCATAAATTTTCCCTCCAGTTAATGTGCTAGGTGGAGGATTGAGGGGTAATGGAGAAGGGAGGCAGGAAGATGAGAGGCTGCCCAAATTCATGAAGTTAATTAAACTAGTTTAATCTGCAACAAAGAGTAAGACCCAGAACAACAGAGAAATTATTCACTGGGATATGATACTTGTACAGAGGATGGCTTCAGCAGCTCTGCCTGCTTAGCATTCAAAATAGCCTAGCACCTCTAGAGTTCTGGGAAAAAACTAAAACACAGGTTTAACAAGAAAACCATAGGGTTTCACAAAGACAAATCCTCTTTTTTTAAATAAAAAATTTAAAAAAAAAAAGTTCAGTAATGCGCTCCCGTCACAAACCAAGAACTGTAATTTTCTCAATATATTGTCTTCCTAAAACCATAGGGATGATCTAGAAATGCCTGTGATTGCATGATGTCTGACAAGTTATGCATGTACACCTTGACTGAACTGCTACTCCTACTACCCACTACGAATATGAAATATAGAGAGCACCATCCTGCATTAAAGCAGCAATCCCATACACCTCATCTCTGACAGCAGACACCGCGTATCAACAAATACAGAGGATGAGTGCAGAAATAGCAGATAGAGATGGAAAAAAAATATTCACAGAGCAAAGCTTCAGCTTACTGTATTAGTTAGTCATCACACGCACTGAAGCATGAGACCATCTCATCCAGAACTCTTAGTCCTTACAACTCTCTTGGTTTCTGCAATGTGCTCAGCCCTTAGCAATAGCAACAAAGTGCTTACGAGACCAAGCTAAGGCAGTAAGACCTTCCAGGGGGTAAAGCTAGAATATATAAACTGCCAGGTGATGAATGATGTTTGTTGCTGTTCATTCCCTATTACCCAACACATACTGTTTCACATTCCCCACATTGACCCAAGTCTTTCTTACTTTTAACATACCTTTTCCTGATAATGCCAGAATCCTTATGTTGCACACCTACAGACCGCGCATTTGCTTTGCGCTGTGCACCACTGGCTATTAAGGATTGAAAGGAGACCAACCTTTTTCTCTTACATTCTTAGATTTAAATCACAAAACTGTTCTAACTCTCAGCATGCTATCACAACTGAAATGAGCTAGTCCTTAATTAAACAGAGGTTGAAGCTCATTCTTTAATTAAACAGATGTAAGTGCCTAATCATTCAACTGTTCTGAGCATATGCCGCATATCATTTAATCTCACCGCCCACACGATGAAGGCACAGTTCTCCTAAGACTTTGCTCCAATCAGACTGTTTCAAATAAGCCAGCCTATGCTTTTAACAGAAGAATTTCTCTTAGGACTGAACAAGCAGGTGAAAGAAGGGTGAATGTGAATTTATTGAGCTGTTTTCAATGAAGTGTGTATGTGAAATGAGAATCTCTGTAAGGAGCAGGAAATTGCCTTGCAGCACATCCACATCTTTTGCTTTTTTCCAGCTACAGAGACCATTCTAGAGGCTAGGCTATGAAAGGCTTTATAACACCACGTATGCCTTGCAAACAACACTCCTGTAACATACAGGATGCCAAGCAGATCCTTGTTTGGGTAAAGAAGGTTGTTTTACTCAGAACATTTTAAGAAAATCTGGGCTGTATGTTCATATTTGTATATGAATAGCTGCTAATAAGTGTGTGAGGATGTGACCCTGTTTGTTAACTACTTCAGATTGTGGGACATGAATGTGGGGAGGACAGAGGCCTGTATTTTTCCATCTATCTTTAGATAACCAGGATAGCAGAATTAGGAACCCAGATTTCCCCAGAGTCAGCAACTCAAAGATCTACTAGATGAACCTACTGCATACTAGACAGACTCTTAGATGTTCAAAGTGAGATGCTTGACATTAAGAGGAGGGAAATTCTTTTCTATATATGCTTTTTGTGTGACAGTCTTAAGACAGTTACTTTTCAGAATAAAAAAAAAAATACGAAAAAGATTTTTCTGCTTTAAGGGGTGGAAAAAGGAGGCTGATACGTTAGGCAGCTGTCTTTTTATCCATGCCTGACAGATCCAAATGCTTACAAGCAGATCAGGGGGAAAGAGTGGCATGTTTCTGCAGATTCTTCAAACCATCTGTCAAAAATAGGATGGATCCCAGCTTGGATTATGAAACTTGAACAAAGAGTCAGAGTTACAATACTTAGCAGTGAAAGGAGCTTAAGGCATGGACAGAGAAGCTGTAGGTACGCTTCTGTGTTTGATCGTCTGGTCACCGTGACTGGACTCTGCCTCCATCCCTTGTGCTAGTGGGCACTGTCCTCTTAGCCTACGCTATGGCACACACTGAAGGTGGCAGCGTGCCTGAGAAGATAGCCCCGTGTCTTCATCATGCAGTGGTTTCAGTGTTAGATCTGTGTGCCAGCTATGATAGCTCAGCGTAACAGTCAGTCAGGTTTGGCTGAAAATAACTCCCCATCCAAAAAACCAAGGTCCCTGACCTTTTCTACTGAAATGCCCATACCAGTAAGAACCAGTAAGGTGTGATAATCAGGGAGATTTGGGTGATTGTTTTGGTTTAGCTTCTTGTTTTTATAAGATACATCTCACGCAGACTTAAGAATGTAGATCAGATTACAGATTTACATTGCTTAAAAGATGTGGCTACAAAATTAAAAAAAAAATAGTCATTATTTTTAAACAGTAGTTAATTTCAAGTAGTTTAGAAGAAAAATGAACAGTCCAGGCCATTCCTGCAGTGTGTTTCAGACAACAGAGGAGACAGTAGCCTCACCATCATAGCAGGAACAAGAGGCAAGAGCAGGAGAGCAAGAACCTCTCAGGTTAGCTTTGCCAGGGGATTGGTAACGCAAGAGTGCCTGTGCCTACCATGGGCTACAACCTTGACCTGAAGGCTTAGGTACCTGGGAGTAGAGAAACTCTCAGAAGTTTTTATAAGAGATAAACATACAGACTGCTTGCTGTTTTCATACAGTGAAGGATGGATCACACGTTGTCAAGGTGAAAAAAGCCCCTTACTTGTCAAGTACCAAGGCTAATGCAGCCCAACGGTGCTCAGACGGT
>VXAV01009184.1:680517-690570 GCA_013399715.1 Alectura lathami | reverse complement strand
GGGGGTTTATGAAATGTTAAAAACCACTCTGTCAAAGTTTAAAGTTATGATAAAATAGAAGGGGTGAGCACATACAGCTCATGTATTACACAAGAAGAGCCTGAGAATTATAGACAAGTGAGCTTTACTGTTTAAGAAATACTTCAACATGCAAGCACCAGAAAATAACAGATAGCAATGGCTAGTACCCATTTGACATATTTTCCATTTCATAAATCCATCTAACATCTTTCTGCAACAGGATAATCAACCCTGTGGAGAGAGGAAAGGCAGTGGATGTCTTAAGCCTTGACATTGGTAAAGCTTTTTTACATCATCTCTGAACAGCATTCTCATCAGCAAAACAGAAAAAAAATATCCATTAGAGCGTGAACTCAAAAATCGATAGAAAAAACACTCTAGAGAGCAACTACTAGTGTTCCAGAGCTGAACTGCAAAGTTGTCAGACTGAGTTCTGCCCTGCATTAGTGTTGATCGGGACTTTCACTACTGATCTGAAGGGTGGAAGAGAGTAAACCTGCAGATCTATTACAAGCTGGGACGGATTATGAATATTCTCAGGAAATAAATCCAAAGTAATCTTACCAGATCAAGAAGATTCAGACAAAATGGAGATGGGCCTAGAGGAAGACAACTAGAAAGAACAGAACATGGGGCTGTCTCATAAAAAGGTTTCTAATAGGACAGAAATTAAAACTACTACTAAGGAAATCATTTTTCCCAACATCCAAGATGATGTCAAGAAGAAAAGTAGTAATGTACTTCAGCAGGAAAAACTATGGTTAAACATTAGCATTGGCACTGGAATAGGTTGTAGCATCTTCATCAGTGAAGTCTAAAAACAGTACAGACAAAATTAGTCAGGAATGTCTTCTGTATAGCTGATCCTGATCTGGGAGAAAAGACAGACCAGACAACCAGCTCTTGGGGCCATTCCAGTCCTGATTCTAGAATTAGTTCAGTTTTACGAAAAAGCTGTGTTGTGCACGTGTATCACATGTGCAAAAGAATCAGTGTGACTGTATAACCTAGCTCAGTTTTTAGGACTGAGAAGAATTTCAATGCCTGAATTATACACTCTGCACTTTAAGAAGATAAAGTAGGTGCCGAGTAAAAGAAAGTGGGTCATCCTCATTAAACCTGGAAGCAAAAAGGATGTGAATTGGAACCGAAGGAAGTAACTGAAGTGGCTAGGAAGTGAAAGCTTCCTTGTGAGCAGGAAACAGAGAGCTGGGGACTGCCTGTTTCTCCACTCCTCCTTTCTTACTGCACTGTTTCCCTCAAAAAAGTGCATCTTTTATTGAGTTGAAGATAAAGGAGTAAAATTCCAAGAGGCTTCAATCTCACATTGCTGAAGCTCCCATGGCTCAGTGCTCCCTCTGGAAGCGAGCATTACTGCCCAGGCCAAGATGATCGTTAAACAGTTTGACTACCCATCGTAGCTCAAGCCTCCAAGCCCTGGAATCTGGCCCCTTTGCAGAGTTTGCCAACAGACAATGAATGAGATGGTATTGTTGAGAATTACCAGCTTTTTTTTTTTCCCCCCTCCTCTCCACAGGCCATAAGATAACATCTCTGCATCATTCAACTGGAAAAGACTTGAGCACATCAGAGAAGCTCTAAGCCTTAATCTTTACATCACAGTCCCTGACGATGCATATTTTATTTCTTACTTTGGGCTACTGTGGTAAAAGCATTGAGAGGTGAACTCAACTCTGTTGTGTGGCACTGGAATGCAAAATGCGTCACCAAATACAGCTGGGTCAACATGAGACTCTGAATCTACACTTTGAGTTTGAATTGCAATTATTCAAACTCTAATAAAAAGGGGAAAAAACTGCCATTTCTGTTTTGTGACTATTGTACAAATTTCAAATTTCATTGCTGTTCAGAAGAAAATACATTTATCTTCAAATATTCTCACGAAATTATTTTCTCAGAAAACAGTTTTGACTCAAAATGTTTGGCTTAAATAAGCTAAAAAGGAATGTTTCAACTGACAGTTCACTCTCCAGCCTATGTTGTCTACATGAAAGGAAATATTTCAAGATGAGAAAATTTAAACATTCCATTTGGGCAAGGTGGTTTTTTTGTTTGGTTGGTTCATTTTTTTTAAATTAGAACTTTTTTTCCCCCCAAGCATACCTTCATTAAAAAGAACACAAGTTTAGAGAAAACTTTTAAGTTTCCACAAAAATATATTCCACAGTGAACATTTACCAGTTGTTTTTTTATTCCCCTACACTGAGAGGACAGAATCACACAGTGGCTTAGGTTGGACAGGAACTCAAAGCCCACCCAGCCCCCATCCCTGCCGTGGGCTGGCTGCCACCCACTGGATGGGGCTGCCCAGGGCCCATCCCGCCTGGCCTTGAGCACCTCCAGGGATGGGGCTGGAGGGATGCTCTGGGCAGCCTGGGCCAGGGCCTCACTGCCCTCACAGTGAAGAATTTCTTCTGTATTTCTCACCTACATCTACTCTAGTCTACGTTTAAAGCCATTACCCGTTGTCCCATCACTACTGATGAAGAGTCCCTCCCCAGCGCTCCTGTAGCCCCCTTCAGGTACTGGAAGGCTGCTATGAGGTCTGCCCAGAGCCTTCCCTTCTCCAGGCTGAACAAGCCCAGCTCTCTCAGCCTTTCTCCACAGCAGAGGTGCTCCAACCTCTGAGCATCCTCGTGGCCTCCTCTGGACTCGCTCCAGCACCTCCACGTCTCTCTTGTGCTGGGGCCCCAGGCCTGGACGATGCAGTGCAGGGGGGGCCTCACAAGGGCAGAGCAGAGGGGGACAAGCCCCTTCCTCACCCTGCTGCCACCCCTCTTTTGATGCAGCCCAGGATACAGTTGGCCTTCCAGGCTGCAGGCACACACTGCTGGCTCATGTCATTACTAATACTTTATTTTGCACCAAAAAAATCCTGTAACTTAAATCTTCTGCTAATTGCATAATGAATTCATAATTAGATGTAGAGCCACAACAAGCCCTCCCAGCTCAGGAAGACAGTGGTCTGATCCTGTCTGAAAGCAAGAACAAGGATCAAGACAGCAGGTATGATCCTCTAGAAACCTCTTGGGCACGTGAGTAATTATTTTATTGCATTTTTTTTTTTTTTTAAACAATGATTCAGTAAGAATGACAGGCTGAAGATATTTTAGTAGCAAGTTGTGTGTTTCTTTTTAATTTGGAAGGTAACCTCTCACCAGCTGTTTTTAGGCACCAATATGCCTAGCCTTCACAAAAGTCATAAAACATAGATGCCTGCTAGCACTGAGGTGCACAACTGAGTTATTAACAGTGTCATGGTTTCCAGCATAGTCGAATCTGCAAATGGGATTAGGAAGTTGTGGGTGGGACGGAGTTAGGACATCAAACTCAGATTGACCCACGAGGTATTCCATGCCATATACATCATGTCACGGCCCTCCCCATGCTTTCCAGTGAGGGGGGGAAGCCAAGGCTTGCGTGGCTCTTTTTTTCCCCTTCCAGGTTGGGCTCGTGGGTGGGTGGGAAATCACCTTTCTCGTAAGTCACTGCTTTCCAATTATCAGTATTGTTATCCTTATCCCCTTTGCATTTTTATTATCTCTTGTTCCTTAGCTATTTTAGTAAAGTAGATTTTATCGTAACTCTTGAGTTCTACCCTTTTTTTTCCTTCCTCACTTCCCTCCTCCATCTCGCTGACACCGGCCGCTGGCGGTATGCCAGCAGACCCGGGCCTCTGCAGCCTGGGGGTGGTGAGCGTGCGACTGTTGGGAGCTATCGTGGGTTAAACCACCACAAACAGTAGTCAGAAAAACAAACTGAGGAGTGTCAGAATGATCAAATTATTGCAAATCTGACAAAAGAAATGGCACATTGTACATAAAACCAGCATCCAAATAATGCCACTCAGCTATAATTCCTTCCTGTGAGGGTGGTGAGACACTGGAACAGGCTGTCCAGAGAGGCTGTGGATGTCCCCTCCCTGGCAGTGTTCAAGGCCGGGCTGGATGGGGCTCTGAGCAACCTGGTCTGGTGGGAGGTGTCCCTGCCCATGGCAGGGGGGTTGGAACTAGATGATCTTTGAGGTCCCTTCCAACCCAAACCATTCTATGATTCTATGATAATAACTTCAGCCATCGGTCTCTCCAAACACCACCACTCCATGAAATAAGGCCATGTTAAAAACATTTTATGTCTTAGTTTTCAGCAGCTGCCATGTCAGTTAAGCTATATTAGTGCTTACTCCTGCAAGCTGTCAATATTTCCTAGTGGTAGCATCAGGCACCTTGCTAACAATCAGCTGGTAACATCCTGGCCAACCTGGCAGCGAGGGCTCCAAAGTTGGTGACCCCAAGAGTGTCTGGAATGAGAAATCAATTTTAATCTGAGGGACCTCTCCTGCATTTTCCTTCTAAAGCTTCTCAGTTTTGACCATGCCATAAAAAACATGCAAGGACACAAGGGAACAACTATAGTTCAAGACTTATGGACAGCTTGTCTTTTTTTTTTTAAGGAATATACAGACTCTAATGTATGCACAAAATACTCCAAAAACCTGAGAAGGCTTTTTACACACCCTGTATTCACTGTCATTTCACAGGTAAAATATTGCTGTGACCTACCAATTCCTAGTTTCATGCAGTGCCTAATTTTGGGTTCTTTTTAAGAATAAATGAATATTCTTTAACAGAGTCTCCTCTTCTTCCCTCTACTCAGCTCAGACTCCAATAGTGTTGAATTTTGGAAGCTTTCTACAGCCTTAAAGGGAATGAGTAATAAGTTCCCAGCATTCCAGAACCACCATTTCCAACTACTCCATCTCCAGTAATACCTACGTCCTTGCTGGTTGTTCAAATTGCCCTATAAATGAAATTTCACTATATAGGAAAACCTTAATTATCCAAAATTATGTGTGGAGTTACTACAGATAATCTACTTAGAAGCTTGCCAACACCAGATTCCATTTGCTTTTCTGAAACCAAGATAGTTCATTACTTTCTCAAGACAAAAAGTGAAGATGCATGCTCCCAAATAGTGGACAGGCACAGCGGGCACATGCCAGGTGCCAGTGGCTGTGCACCACTGTCTAATACTCAATCTTGTCTACAATAAGCCATTCAAAAGCAAGTTGTCAGAGGTATTTTGGGTGAACTAGAAAGAACAAAAATAAATGAGAGCTACTGTAAATTCATTCTAAATTTTCAGTGGAGCCAAAGGGTAAAAATGTAACTTTTTACTCTCTTTAGGCCTGAGTTCAAATTTAAAAATAATTCAGCAAATTAATGCAACATGCATCTCGCTATACTATAGAAGGTTTAGTCTTCAGTAATCAAACACTGGAAATTCGGGCCGTTTTGACAGGATGTTTTACTTACTCTACAAATTTCTTTGAGATCAAGGAGGAGGCCAGTCTCCATCATCTGTCCAGGTGAAATACCTAATGGCCATGAATGCATTCATGTAGCAGCTTACCATTCTTTAAAATTTGCCATTTTGGTGAGCATTCCTGCAAATTCATTTATTTTCCAAAAAAGGAACAAACAAAAGATCCCAGGGTTAAGTGCAATGAGACCTCTAAATTCACACAAGGAAGGCCTGGTTTCCAATGGATTCGACCTTGGTACAGAACCCTGTTTGCAGATTGCACGATGTAGATACTATCATGCCATTTTATGAATATTGACTTTTTCCGTCAGTAAAGCAGAATTATCATATAGGAACCTGACCATCTTGTCTTTGTTTTTTACAATTACGCTAACAGAGCGATAATGGGAATTTCTTTTACCCTTCAACATCTTGAGCTATTCAGATGAGAACTTTGTATTGCATAATACATGATGCCCTGCTTTACATGTGATATGCTTTACAAAAATCTTAGTCTAATTGTGAAAGACTACTGTTACAAAACATTCTTACATTCTTATCGCTGGCATGTTTAATTGAGCTCCTGAGAGGCAGTATCAGTAAGACTTAGGGATAAATAACCAGAGTCCCATTGGTCTCACCAAGAATCCATTGATGTTTCATAAATCCTAGTCAGTACAAATCTAATTGAGTTACCATGCTGAATTAGCTTACATCTAAATGGCATTCATGTCTACAAATGGAATAATTAGAGTCTAGAAAATGGGATATATCAAGTGCTATCCCAAGTGACAACAGCGAGACATTTGTATTCATTCAATCAACTGCTTTAAAAAAGCAGATGTAATACTTGATTTGGGCTTGATGACAAGACAGCGTTATTGAGTCTAGCAACGACACTAGACAGAGAATGTTAACTATTTCTTCATATCTATCTATTTATATTTATTCTAAGAGACTCTTCACTTTGATTTTCAGATTTTGCTTTAGGATACAAAGTCATTACATGACTACATAATCCTTACTTTATATCTGGGGTAATGAAATCAGCTATACTCATTAGCGCCCTTCCATTGCTAGAATTCTAAGATGAATTGCGAGTAAATCAGCAAATAGCAGGGTTTGCAATAGATCTTTCAAAGCTACTAATATTTTTAGCCTTTCAGGCAGAATAGAGTGAATAGGACTGCTCATTTTGTCATCTTGCTTAACCACTTTCTTCTACGTACTAAATTAAATAAGGTACCGTTAACGCTCTTACTGGAATCCAGTGTCACCCTGCCTGTGACATCCTGCACCACAGACTGACAGTCACCCGATGCCTCTACCCAGCACGCTGGGGTTTATTTAAATACCAGCTGCTTTTTTCAGGGTGATTGTAAAACGGCACTATCTCAAACTGTATACAAAGCCAGTATTAAATTAGAATGAATGTTTTCAATGCTGCATAACAGATTCCTTTAATTCAGAACATAGTCTAATTTGCATGTATATTTTATTTATTACACCAATTAAGTTTTGCAAATAGTTTGCAATGAGGTCCCTATGACCTAATAATTCACAATTACTCCTGGGATATCCTGCCCACTTTAGCACGTATTGAATAATATTGCTATCTCCTTGAGAAAAATAATGCATTTGTACATGATGGATTTATTAAGAGTGTGCACACCTCTTTCTTAACCGATTTTACTCTACGCAGGGTTACCGGAACTATTTCATAGGCCTTCCTTGTGTTGGTTAATGAATGCTTTTCTTCAGCTTCATGTCTTTTCAGATACTTGGCTTCTAAGCTCTTGTGGAAATCCCACCTCCATACAGTCTGGATGAGCACTCTGGGCGGCAATGCAATACAAATGAATAACAACCATCTGAAACGGCCAGGGTGATACGCTTCTGCCTTAACATTAAATATTGGAGCATGGCGGAAAATGGACATGGTGAAACAAACATTTCAGGCAAACCCACCGAAATCTGGTAATGTAGCTTCAGATTTATTCTACAGAATTTAATTTGCACAAAGCTACACCAGAAAAAATGTAATTTGGGAGTCACTGGGATATGTTCAAATAATGACAAGTTGTATTAATACATTTTGTGAGAATAAACTACCATACAGTTCACTCTGTTTTAATCTGCTTTATAAGGAATTTTAAATGATCTTAGAGTGTGAAAGAGCGCTATATTTTGGTATATTGTTCAAACAAAACTGGCATTTCTTTGTATTTCAGGCTACAGTTTCGTTTCTTTCAGCAGTCAGCTAACAAACTGCATCTTTTAAACTGTATCTTATTTCCACTACAAACAACCTAACAGAACTCCTTCTTTATTAGAAAGTAAATTCCAGTGAAGATGGTTAGGGAAGACATTTGCTAGAAATAATAATGAAGAAATCAGACATCATACATTTCGCACACGGCTTCCACCCAGACTTTAACCATCTGCCTGTGCTTCTGGAGAAGGTGATGCTACGGGGAGCAGAACCCTGCTGACGACTGGAGCGCCCCGCAGCAGCTCGCAGTTTCCCCGCACGCCCGGCCCGAACCGAACGGACGCGGTGCGGCCGCCGCTGCCGCCCCTCCCCAGCCCCGCCGCCCTCCGCCGCTCTCGGGTGCGCTGCGCTCGGCCGTCTCTCGCTCTGCCAAGCGCACAAGCCAGCACGAGCTCCTTGCTCGGCGTTAATCGCTGCTGAACAATCGGGAACATCGCTCGTTTGAGAACGGTCCTACAAGGAGAGCTCAGAACAAAGCATGCTTACAGCGTTCCTAAGTACAGTACGACGTAGTCACGAACTACATCATAGCCCAGCTCCCTGAAAATTTTCTGTTTTAATTCGGTGCAGTTTCATTAAGGCCCTTACAAGGGGATGTACTTTGCGGAAGTCCATAGGACAGGTCACTGTTAGCATTTATATCCCACTGTTAACTGGTGATGCACAATGAAATAGCCTAGGCCTATACTACAGGGAACAGCCTGCACTAGCTAACAAAATGAGTAATCCAGGAGACCTGCTTCCTTTTCTAAAATCTGGCTGTGGCACTGCCTTTCCAAGTATGACCATCCAAGAATCACAGAATGGCTGGGGTTGGAAGGGACCTCAGAGATCATCTAGTTCCAACCCCCCTGCCGCAGACAGGGCTGCCAGCCACCAGCTCACTAGATCCAACTGCCCAGGAACCCATCCAGCCCGGCCTTGAACGCATCATGAAACACAAGAATAATAAAACAGGCTGTGCTATGCTAACAGCTACATGGCGTGCAGGAAAACAGAACCAATCCTCCATTGTCTCTGTGCATCAGGCTAACAGTCAGAGGTGGCAAACAGATTAAGACATCAGCGCAGAAAATGCTATAGCAACCATATGCAATTTACTCTTGTTATGGTGGGAACAGGTTTCTTGGACTACATTTCCCATCAGGCAATGTGCAGGAACCTGACTGACAGTTTTAGTAACCACATTTTCTTGACAAGATACAATTGTGACTCAGGCTACAGGAAAAAAATGTGATGTGAAATTGCTTGGTGTTATTTAAAAGGACACAGACTAAATGATTGTTTATCAGTGTACAAAATACTGAGTGAAATTTTCCCACAGGAGTAGCAGCCTGAATAGTATTAACAGTGCTTTAAACTGTAATGAATTCCCAGTCTAATTCACTATGAGGTTTCAATTTATACCACATTTAGAGTACTCCAGGTTCAAGTAATCAGTGCAGTAATTAGCTTACTTCCAGTCCTCCAAAATAAACCCACTAATTTTTGCAATCAGCCTTCATTTGGTTAATCACCAGTTTAATTGATTTAATTAGTTTGATCTGCAAAATTAGTCAAGTGTAAATACTGTTTTGTAAACAGAGTTTAGCTCCAAGCTGTAATACAGGGAATTCTAATTCAAAGCTAGAGTTAATAATAAAACCAACACACATGATTTTGTTGCAGTATCCAGCAGTTCCAAGTCTGCAAGACACAGATTTACACTTTTGTAGATAATGCAATTTTATATTAGTGACAAAACTAAGAGTATTGCCTATCAGTTTTATTCTTGACTAATGATTTTTCTACTGTGAAAACCAACACTAGAACAGTGGTTTTGCCTTCTCCAGGTTAAGAGCAGATACGTTCCTACGTTATTTTGCTTTTGTTTAAAAGCTAACAGATGGGTATTAGTGAGTTAGACCAAGGGGAAAAAAAAAATCAGGGAGAACTCTGGTTACTCCTAAACAACCATTGGTTTACAAGGCACAGGATTAATAGAAAGCCAAGCTACACGTCTGGGCAGTAACATGCAAGACAGAGGGGATGTCTAAGCAGAAGTGATGCCTTGAAACTACGGGTTGAACAAAATTTGGAATAGCACTAGAATCGAAGGTGTGATATTGTAGCACAGATTTTTTTTTCCTGTCTTCATCAGTTATTGATACTAATCAACACAAAAGTACATGTGATACTCTGAAAAATGCTAGGTATCTCATGACAAATCCCCAAATTCCCCACATGCAGATTAAACTCTTCAGTTATCCCAGCAGATGCAGAGCATGTGTTCAGAACAAAGCAAACATCCTCCTGGCAGGCAGGCTAGCAGATACAATACCAGAAAAACTGGCAAACTGAAACCAGCCTTCCAATGAAGCGACTGGGATTTCCCATATGAACAAGACAGACAGTAAGAGCTTAAACGAGAAAAAAAGGGGGGGGGGGGGGGGGGG
>VXAV01009184.1:658835-671029 GCA_013399715.1 Alectura lathami | reverse complement strand
AAAAAAAAAAAAAAAAAAAAAACCCAAAACCCTAAAAACATTAATAAGAATATCAAAGAGCACTCCACAATATCGAGAAAATAACACAGAAGAAAGACACAATGTTTACACGAGATCTATTTTACTAAACAGGTAACTTTAACCTGCAGAAGTGGATTTTGGAAGTATATCCTAGATGCTGGGTCCATATGAAACATCCAAATCACTTGAGCTTTGCTCTTGAGCTCTCCTTCCTTATATTGCTCCAGAAACCTCAAGCACAAACAGTTTTACATCAGCATAAAAGCTGCATCCAACAGAAATTCTGCAAGTCAGTATGGGCCACATGAGCTCTGCACAACCAGGGGTGCTGGTTCAGCAAGGCCCTGACATACTCAAACAAAATGTTGATTTGCTGTACATATGTATGTTTTTATACATGTGCATATAAAGTTCTGTACTGAGAAACAGGGACAGCACGCCCACATTGCCTACTGTAGTTAACTGGCTGCAATGCCTTCTTTCTCCACTACCTGGGAACAAGACAGTTAAAGGGTGGGGATAAATGAAGCTCTGAAGAATCCTGAAGGACTGCAAGATGAGACCTCAAGAGCTACAGCTCCTCAGGAAAGGCTTCAGCTCCACATCGGTTTAATGCAGTTGAAGACCTGTGGTACTAGAGCATGTGTGTGCTCGTAGCCTGTGGTGACAGTGAGGTAGGATCTGTCATGGGAGCATAACTTGCTATTGAAGCAAACAAGTTTAAACTTGCATTAATAACAGATCTGAAGTGTAAAAACAAGTTACCTCAGCTGAACAGCTGCTTACTAAACTGTGGTAACTCAGCTGCTTCCAAATCAGGAAGCCCCCATGTAGTGGAGGAAACGGGAGGAGGAGTGTGGAGGACACTCACTGTTTGCTGTTTTGTGACATTGGATGAGAGCTCTAAATTCTACCACACTTCATCTCGTGTAATTTCAAGAGAAGTAACAGTGAGGACAAATTTGCCTGAGGAATCTCCCCTCCTGCAGCAAAATCTAAAATAAAGTCAGCTTTGAAGAATTTCGTTTTCGACTATTGGACTCCACACATTTATCTTCTGACGATAAGCAAGAAGAACTCACAATTAGAATGCCAGGAACATGCTAAGTCAGGGCATACCCTAAATTTATGTCCATGAGTACTGCTGAGACACTGGGATAACTCATTTAATGACTCTTTCACAGGGACAGGCGTAATCTTTCTGGATAAAATCAGATTAAACTTTTTTCAGTCCACTTCTGAGGGACAGTAATTCTTTGAAATGGGACACATTTCTCATCTGCATACCAAAGCTGAATAGGGGTCTGATTTTAGCTTTTGTGCAAGAAATTGTCAGTTAAAAGATTTCATTTAGACTTCAGTGTCTATTATGGACCATTTCATAAAAATCTTTAGTATGCTCTTGGCTGAGGGGTATGCTTGCTCCTAAATGAAGTCCTGTCTTTGTTTTTGATTTTCTTCTTTAAACTTATTGACCATTATTTATGCCATCAAAAGAGCAGAAGTCTGCTGACAAAGTAATCAGACATATGTTAAGGTAAATACATAAGGCTGAAGGCCAAAACAGGTTATTTGGATTTTAATGTCCATTACAATGGAGATAAAGTAAAACGAGAAGAAAGCAGTGATCTTAGCGTTCACATCATACATGCAGTTGTCTCGTGTTCAGAGCAGCCTGGCTGTGTATGAGAAACAGCCATCGCTGCAGGCTGTACTGGGAAAGCCCAGGCAGTATTCACAATGGATTTGTTCAACGTTTACGTGCAACAGCAGTGCATGTTTGAGAGATCAAGTTATCACTGCCTTAAATCCCCAATCATGTTAACATACACTTCATAAACCAACTGGACAAGCAGACAACATGGAAAGCCTAAAGGTTAAGTACACATTATTGACCTCAAGGAAGCTGTGTTCTACAGATCATTAAATATGTTGTGCACTTCTGTTTCAGCCGGTCACGCTGAAAAGTGCCCTGGGAACATTATTTAATGCTCAGATGTTCTACCTACATTCGTGTGACATAAAATCAATACCTTTCCCCTAACCTTACTTGCTTAGATTATTCTCAGCTATCAGCTGCCTTTTTAAACCATAATGAGATTAATCATTTGCATGCACGTGTAGGTGTCCACTCATACATTTTTATGACACATCAACACAGACAGGGAACTCATCTTCATGTACGCTCTGTTTCCATCAGGGTACATACTACTTAACATATGAAACAGTACATGTTGGAAGGGGGGGGGGTCAGTTTATTGTTTGCTTGTCTATTTTGAGGTGGCAACTAATGCTTTGTAGCTCGTGAGCAGCCCCCGCAGCAACAACCTCCGTGCAGGCACAGCACACCTCCTGCTCTGGATGCTTCCTGCCCTGCCTTGCAATGGCACCAGGTTTGCTGCTAATACTGTCCCTGTTCACTGCAGGCGGGAAGCGAGACTTGGAACAAGAAGATTATGGAGTTCTGCTGGGTTGGACCTCGCGGCCCCACTGTCTGAGGCACCCCTGCCTAACTCCTAATGGATGCACTGAGCCTCCAGACCACAGACCTCTCCAGGGAGAAGGCTAGCAGCAGCACCTCCTGAACCGCGGTCTTATAGGGTGCCTCAGGTCTCGTGTCCCACGAACCACAACCCAAGGCAGGGATTTAGGCTGTGACACATGCTGAATCCTTGGGGAGAACAGCCCATCTCAAACAGTTTCATCAAAACACAGGTAGTGTTGAATAGATAACAAGGGAACAACAGAACATGTCTGAGGACAGTATGCCCTTGGGATACTCACCTACTGTTGGTTTTCTATCTTTTGTCTGTTTGGAGATGCCCAGAGGAAAGGAAAGCAGCAGTGAGCATTATTCATGGCCCATGAAGTGCAAAAACTGCGCTGTGAACAGTGCTTAAGAATGATTTTGGACATTTTTGGCAGTAGTATTGTTTTTCTTTTGAGAATGACTTTCTGACAAAATGCTTTTGCTTAGATATCTACTTTTCAATAACAAACTTCTTAGAGAATTCAAAGTTTTGTCATATTTCATGCACATAACAAACTTGGAAATAACCAACCAGAGGAAATGAATGTACACATACCTCAGAGACACTGATACTCTATAAGCACAAAATCCCAAGTACGAAAATATGTACATGCTAGAAAGCTTGGTTTGCCCACTGAAATCTGAAAATTTCTGATACTGCAACTAATGCAGTGATCACACTTGTATAGCATAGCACTTGTATTGTACAGACTGGGAAACAAGTCCAGACAGATGAGGGGGAAAGCAGTGATGCTGGCTGTACTGATTAGCTAACAATGTCAACGACTGGCCTGGGAAGCCCAGGGATGCCAGGGTAAGCTTCACACTGGCATATTTACTACATTTAAATGTCCAATAACCAAACACAAAGTATTTCAAATCTAACTCTACTCTTGTGGGATTAATTGTACTTTCCTCAAGACGTATCACTTGCATGTCTTCAGAGTCTCTAAAATACTCCAGGAGATTTTCACTTCTATTTTAAAAAAATATGTTGCTTATTCCTCAAATCCCTTTGTTTCTCTCTGTAAGAATATCAGAGGGAAAACTGAGAATATGGATTTGATGTCAAAAACAGGGATAGACTGAGATTAGTGCAGAAACTACTGTGAGTCAGTACATTGCTCTGGAGATTAACGTATGAAATCAAAAGCTCACGATGCGACTAACAGTGTGAACGGAATTGCTAGAATTCACATTCTTTCAGATATGTACTGTTGCTTTTGGAAGACAGCACCCGGTCTCCTGATGAACGTAGGGCACAGAGGGATGAGAAGTCAAAGCAAAGTGCAGCTGAACAGTATCCAGTGTATGGGAGATACACCCACACTTCTGACTGCTGAAAACCTCTGCAGTGTGAGCAGAAAAGCCCTAATTACCAGTTCTGCTGCTCAACTGAAAAGCTATGAGTGCCATTTATTAACTCTTACTTGTTCACAGATGTTCTGTTCAGTGTCACTCGAGATCTTTGCACAATTGGTGGACCCTAAACAGCAATATTGTCAAACATATGAATGTAGTTCAAAGTACAGACCTTGTCTTAGATCTTGAGGGAGGATCAAGATGATGAATAAACATGCACTTTAAAGCATCTGTCAGTTCCAGTGACCCATGTCTGAGCTGGAGTAAAGATATTGTAACACCCAAGAAAAAGTGTTTAAAGGACAGCTTTCTATGTAACAGTTAGCCTACAGGGTGCATCTTTGAGACCTCTTAAGGGATCTGTACATATCATAGCAACTTCCAGGGCACTCCATGGAAGTCCAGCACTACTAGTGCAGCATCAATCTTTCATAAATGTATAGAGGCATAGAATCTCTTCAGGGCGGTTCAACAGGAAAAAAANNNNAAAAACACCTATGACAACAAAAACAAACACCAACATCATTACTTTTTAAAATGTCTTGTGTGTTGTGACTTCATGTTTCTCATTTTTACCCTCTCATTCACTCACCCCCTGGCCTCATTCTCGTTCTTTTTGCGTTTCCCTGTGCTGTATTTATTCCTTGTTATTTTTCATGGTCATTCTTAATCTTCTTTAGAAATTTACACACACAGTGTATCCACTTTCACCCTGTACTAAAACCGCTCTTTTCCACATCCTTTCTTTGCTTCTGAGAGAAATCAGCTTTTCCTTTGTTCAATTTGTATTCCAAATCGCCTTTTGCTCTTATCTCCTCTCCCTTCCTCCCATCTGAGGCAGATCATCATGGCATTTCTCAGGAGATTTACAGTTAAGCTATCTCAGGGTCCAACAACAGGCTGGTTGCTGACACTAGACCACGTGTTCAGTGCACTGCCATTAACCAGGGCCCTCCATCCTTCAGAGCACTGTTATGATTCAGACAAGCAGTCAGACTTGACTTTCCCACACAACATCTAGCAAAGTCCAACAAAGCACTGCATGTGTTGTGGTCACAGTATCACTGTCACATTCTTCTTGCCACTTCCTAGTCCTACCATTTCACAGATTGTACCTCANCCTTTTCTTTTCTTTTTTTTTCCCCATTTTTTTTCTCTCTTCCTGATGGATTCCAAATATTAAAAAAAAAAAAAAAAAAAAAAAATAAAAAAAAAAAAGAAAAAAAAAAAAAAAAAAAAAAAAAAAAAATTCAACTAATTCAATAAATAATTAACAAATCCAGAAACTACTGATGCATAACATGGAAAGTTGTTTCTCTCTATTAAAATTGAGCTCAGGAATAACAGAAGATCTAGTAACTGTCTGTAAGGACAGTTTGACTTCCCTTTGTATTTACACTTCACCCAAAGTACTAAGAGCCCATAGAAGAGTGATGTAAGAACGATTATAAATGACATTCTACGATCCATGGCCATTTACATGGCGATATTCTATCAGTGCCGGCAGCACAATGAAAAATCATTTGATTTGATATGTCAGCTCAAAAAGACTGCACTCCAAATAAAAGTATATTACTTCCTCATATAGTAAATGGTGTTGCACGGCTGCAGTGGTTCCCAGTATAATTTTAAATTTCCAAAAGAAAATTTCTTCCGGCTACTGAGAGATTCTTGGTTTTAGTTGAAGTGTTAGAAGATCCAGTGCTACCATATACACCGTACCAGATCCTGTTTTGTCTGTACTTAATGTTTCAGTATCAGATGCCAGGAACAATCACTGGAAACGTTATCAAATACAGCTGACTGTAAATGATGTTTAGCATACTTTAAACAGACTTAAAGATATGAAATAGCTCAAACTGAGAGATTTGTAATATATTGGTAAGGGCCGAGGCTCTGCTGAGGTACCAAGTTTGTATACATCAGATCGTGCCAACAACCATGGATGGATCCCTGAGGATTCCCCTCATTTTACTCTTACAAGTCACTGATTACTTTGCAGAATCAGTGACTCAGTGGGTGAATTTCTGAGGCCTTTGAGTTTACATTCCTTATCCTAAGATTTTCACTTCATGATGAGTGTCACTGGTAACAGAAGCTGCAACCATGAAAACACTATTTCACTGAATATTCATTTCTCATAGCAGTCATTAACTTTAAAAGTGCACTGTGCCACACAGCCAAGAAAATGCAGCCTTCCCTGAGGACTTTGGCATCCGAATAGAGACTTAACAAAAAAAAAAAAAAAAAAAGGAGGAACTCAAGTGCAAAAGGCAAGATACAAATATGAGATTTCTGAGTTATCTTAGAGGCATTATTACGTTGGTCTTCTTTCCCTATCCATTCCTGCTGCTGTTCCTGCCTAAATATGCAGGGTGTGTGGGGTACAACATTTTTGTTGTTACATCAATCACTCCATGGACATCTTGGTAGTTCTATTTCACATATAATGCTTGTACAGGGATACAAATATCTATTTGCATAGAGAGATACACATATACAAATGCTTATATTCATATCACCAGAGGATCTGGTAAATGACTTCTGTCTAGGTTGCCTAATGCTTTCAATATTAAACACTGCCTGTGACCTCGCCTTTGAAAAGTTCTCACAACTCCATTGTGTGAAGGTGTTTGATATGCAGCCCTCCAGGTGGGGAAGTGCCTTTTCTTTGTCTCATGAAATTTCATTCAAATTTGGCAGAGATATAAAGTGTAGAATCACAGTTTCCCCTTTCTCACTTCTTTTTGCAAAAGGAGTTTGGCAGCTCGCCCAAGCCCCTGAAGCTCCCAGCACAGGCTTCTTATCACCACCAAAGGAACTGCAGCAGTTGATACTGCACTACATATACCTCTCAGCCACAAAAAGCAGAACAAAATGAGCACGCCCTGTTCCCTCAAAACAGCACTGGCGTCTAGCAGCTACTGCTGCCCTAATCAAGGGAGCACACGGGGCAGTAGAACCCTCAACTTGTGGGAAGAGGGAAGAAGGTAAGTAGAGAAACCCTGGTTTCATCACCGTGCCTCCCTAAGTATTCATCACTCCTCTTCCACTGTCATACACTGCTTCTTTCCATCTTTGCATTCTCCTTTCATGCGTCCTCCTCTCTCATCTCTGGGCCCAGCTGCACACAAGAGGAATAGTTTGCTGCATCTCAGCTTGTTAGCAGAAGCGCTAAAAACAGGTGAAGTTCTGTTTAGCCCCATGCTTGTCTCATGCTCTCTGGGAAATGACTGAGACTTCCAGACTGTTTCCAGATTTATTGTGCAATAATTTCAAGTAGGCTGCCAGCTCAAGAAAGCACAGATAAATCAAAAGGCCACCTTGGGGAAATCTGCAAGCAGAAAACGATGATATATCCAGGAAAATCCAGCGGCACACTAGTGCAAGCAAAAGAGCCCATAGTCTTTGGAGAACACCTCTGCACAGGACCTGCATGCAGTTCAGATCAGGAGTACTCAATCTCTATGTTCCTTTGCCGCAAACAATTGTGAAGTCTAAGGACAGTAATAATAATAACAAAGTGTCTCTGTTTCTGCTCTACTGGCTCACTCACATGTGAGATAAAAGACAACCATTGTTTTGCTAGTCCAAAAATTCAAGCTGTGCAGATCTATACAATAAATTTAAAGAATTATTACTACTCAGATGAGTATCAGCTTAGCTTGACATGATTTCTTTTTTTTTATTTTGGCTTATTTATTTGGATTTTTAATTGGGAAATTACTTTAAAATCTTTAGAACAACTTAATTACAAAGTTAACACAGAAAACCTGCCAGGACAACTTGATTCAGCCCCTTGTGGCTATGCACTCTGATGTAAAGAAACATGAGAGAGAACTGCAGAAATCTCAACTGCATTTCAATTCTGAAGCTTTGATTTCAGTAGATGTAACACCAGTGACAAGAAAGCAAAATAAAAATCAAATGACTTGCCTTTTCTCAACCTAACTCCAAACATTCTGTCTGCACCCACAAATATCTGATCTACTTTGTCAGGGCTGCTTAAATTAGAACTGCAACTTCAGGAGCTTCCCTGCTGGCCTACCTGGGGCCGAGTCAGGGGTGAGGAACAGCACATCCTCAGAACGTTGTGCAGAGGCTGAGACTGCTGGAGCATTCATACCCGTAGGTGAGAAGCCTTTATCTTCCTTTATCCTCCTTCTATCACAAGCGAGAATATCACTCATTTGTAAGGTTATTGTACATGCTTTTATGGACTGCTTTCTGTAGCGTAGCAAGCTTTAGCTATTGAGGATGAAAAACAAAGTATATTAATGTCTTAACTTTTTTCATGTCATAATGGCACCAAAACAAAACAAAAACGTAGGTCCCATTTCAGCCACATCCTACACATAACACTTAAATTTGTCTTGTTACTTGACTCTGTGGACTTAACTCTAGGCACCTTCATAAGAGCCTTTTAGTGAAGAGATGTTACATGTTTTTCAAATGGAGACCACAGAGAATGATAGTAATATCGCCTCCTGAATACAGTTTAATCATGTGAAACACTTCTGCGGAAATACCATTCATATCACAGCTGGTGCATGATAAAACTGCAAAAGAAAAGGAAACTAATTTCAATTCATACCTCAGCTTCAAAAAGACTTTGGATCAGTCTGATACTCACAAAATGCTATAAACACATTACCTAATTTCTTTATAGCCACAGAGTGGCGAGGGATAAGCAGGAAGCTGAAAGTTATACACATACTGCAGAATGAATATTGACAAATTGCAAGTAATTGTGTGCCCTGTATGTTCTTATATAAGTATGATTGATGATGCTACTTTTACTCTTATACCTTAATAGCATAAGGATACCTGCTCCGTAAAGAGGTGTTTATGTACATGAGGAATCTAGCTCCCTTTTCATCCAGTGTTTCCATCACTCTCTTCAATTTATTCATTGTCAGTGCCTGTCTCCAGCCTACAACGTCCAGTCGACTCAACGTCACTTCTCTAAGCCCCTTCCTCAGATCTCAGACCATAACAATTTCTACTGAGGTCTCCCATGGGCAACTGTTAAAACCCCTCTTTTTGTTTCTCTTTTCTGTTCTTTCTCTTTCAGTGTCTTCTCATGGATATGCCTGACCTTTCAAAGAAGCTGCCTTTCTACCTTCTTATGAATATAATCATCTGGCTCTAATCATCCCGGTCTCTCTCTGAGCAGGCCCTTGGGTACTTCTGGCTGCTGTCTGCGAAGGCCTATGGCAAAGTCTGCCAAGGACCCCTCGTGGCATTTGGGGAAAGTGGTTAGCAGGGCAGATAGCTTTTCACACAAACACACAATCACCTAATCTGAGTTTTGAAAAAGCTGCCACTAAAAATGTGCCAGGAAATGTCTGGATGAGGAACACTCCCCAGAGCATTAGCATTAAGTTGAGCACGTTTTTTACTAACCAGGCCTTCCTAAGACATCCTTTCTCTTCTGGGAGAACTCCATGAAGTCTGAGCTCAGCAAGGTCACTGTATGCTAAGAGGGTCAGTGACGCAGTATCGGTTCCACAATGCTAGATTGAAATCTGTGCCTGCAGCACTACACCTGGACGATTCAGAGGCTCACAACACACAAATCCCCACAAAGGCCCATCTTCGAGTGTAACCTCTAAATTGTAATTTTAAACCAGCTTTTCTCCACCTGTTTTCTGTTTGCACTGAAATTTCTCCCCATCAACTGCAGGCAGTGAATCTTCCTTTAGAACATGGCAATATTTATTGACTGTATTCTTTGTTCACATCTGTCAGACATGGGAAGTCACCACTGCTTTACAAGACGATCAGTTTTAAGTAATGCCATTCATCACAAAATGGAATAGTGTGAGCAACATTTCCTCAACTGCAATGAATTATACAAGGGTCAGCAAGCTGGAGTCGCGGTTGGCAACACAAACATTGGCCTCAGGTAGCAAACCCATCTTTCCAGCTGTTCTCATCCATATGGGTTCAATGAACTGCAGAGAGTACAGGCCTTTACTTATTGAGAGTATCTGCTGGAACTATTTCATCTAACCACCATCATAAAACAGCTATGAGGTAAGGTGAATGCTATTCATCTAAAGCTCATCTGGTAGCCAACTGCTGACAGAGGGAAAAATAGAGATGGCAAAGAGGCAGACAGATGTGATTAGGAAATGCAGGTGTTCCTGAATTTCAAAACCCAAGGATTAAAACTGCAAGAAACAACACACCTGCAGTTCACAAGCATCTGGTCACCCCAACAGTGCTACGCTTCCTGACAAACAATTTTCAGGATTCCTCAGCACGTTTCCTCACTAGCATAATGCCCTTTTAATGTGCGTGCTGTCAAGCAGATTTGTTTGGCAGCAACAAAACTGTTCCCTTTTTTTTTTTTGGGGGGTGGGGGGCTCTGAAACATAAGAATGTTTATGTACTTGGTCTTGTGAGTAAAACTATTCTCTGAATAAACATAGACGGTTTACCAGAACCCTTGCTACTTGGACATGGCACAAACAAGGCTCTAATTCTCTGCCTTCCAATGCATCTCAGCATTCTCTAAGATTTTATTTCTAGTAATGGGCTCTGTGATAAATTTGTTTACCTAGATGGCATTCTTAACACCATGAGCTCTGTTCTCCTTTTCACNGCAGAGGTTTCTATTTAAAATTGAAATTGTGCAAACAAACCACCAAAAAGGTCCAAAGTCCTTACCGAACTAATAGATGCTAGTTACAAAAATGCTACAGTTACAAAAATGCTGGCTCAAACCAAGAAAGCAACAGATTTCAGAGACAAGGCCTTCAGCAGAGACTTGTCCCATACGTGAGAAGCACAAAGAACAAAGAAATCTCCATTTTCTTATCTTAATGGCATTCAGCCTAACAAAATTATTTCCAAGTTAAGCACTCCCATGAGAAGAAGCTCGCAATAGAAGTATCAGAGCCTCAAATATCACCTAATAGCACAGTGATCATTTCTGAGGAACGTCACTGACCCGGTTTTCTTCGCCCACCACCTGTAACACTGTAAACTACACAAGGTGGATCTTTCAGAGCCCTCCTCTTTCCGGTTCAGGATTGGACTGAACAATGGAGCCGGGCAACTGTTCTATCTAATTGCATTCCCTTTGCAAACTAAGTTATCTTGTTCTTACAGAAAGAACGCAAATACCCTCAAACACAGAGACGCTGTACCAACAGCACAGAAACAAGGAAATTAGATGCTGGCTTCGTGACTATACGTAAGTAATATTTCATTCTTTAAGATGTTTCCTAGGATGAATTAAAATATGTAAATATATGTTAACAATAATTCATAATATTTTAATAAAATCTTTTTATTTCTCTTGGCTTCTTAGAAGTGCAGTCCCAGGTGTCCTTAGGGTGGTAGGTGTTTTGTTTTTACACTTTAAGGACACACAAGGTTATACACTTGATAAGCAAGGAAGCACAACTATTGATATATAATGCAGATAATGATGCCAGGCATCCTTTGTCTGGTATCATTCCCAGTTTTTGCTGGGAGCACTGTTCATCAACAAAGTGACTTGGTATCAAGAAGGGGATTCACATTTTTCAAGTTTTCTGCCAGCTAGCTATTCTGGGAAAGAAAAAAAAAAAGTATTTTGATTTTTTTTTTTCTCCAGTGGAAGATTAAACAGTGAAGGAGTTTTTACTGTTGTCAAATTTTGCATTAGTAAATGGAATCAAATCTCTCTGCCCAAGACTCACGCCTCAAGTGAACTTTCTCACTGAAGCTACATCCTCAGAGACATTTTTCTCCGCATGGTCCTCCTGCTTGTTCAGGCTGTGAAAGTTCGTCAGGTTTAAGGTGACCCTTTTTTGAAAATAAAGAATGGGGATATTTTTGAGGTAAAGTTCTGTAGCAGCACTTCACAGCAGTTATATGAGAAAGACATTTTTCAATGCTGCCAGTTTCATTAGGGGCAGGATTCTGGCACAGCTGGGAGGCAATCCTGCTTCCTGGACTGCAAAAAAGCTTTCCCACAGCAAAGCAGTGCAATTCAGTCCCCACATAACACAGCACTTTACCATTAGCTTTTAGCTTGATCAGAAGAGAAGCCTAGCTGAAGCATCTGGCCTTTGTTGCCCCATTGCTGAACATGTACGCCATGAGTTTACTTGCTTTCAGAAATCACAGAACAAGTTCTCACCTCAAGATCAGACTTTGGATTCATTTGCGTTTTCATAGTTCTCCTATACAGTAACTCACTCCTTGTTACACTGCACAGAATAGATTGCCCACTCTGCTCCTATTCAGGTGTCTAAAATGGTGTCTTAAAGAGTAATGAGAAAGA
>VXAV01009184.1:616955-636118 GCA_013399715.1 Alectura lathami | reverse complement strand
CCTTTTTTTTTTTTTTTTTTTTTTAAGGATCTATTAGTCAGAACAAATCCTCAAAGACGAAATCCGAGCTGAACTCAGACGATGAAGCTGCACTTTCAGGGTCCTTTTTAAACCACGCGGTGACGGGCAGAGCTGCGACCCGCAGGCTCCGGCCGCAGAGCCACGCAGCTCCGGGCGGCGGGGTGCTGCCCGGCCCCGCTGCCCAGCGGAGCGCCCGGAGGCTGGTCGCAAACAAACACGCCGGTCGGTGCGTCGCTTGAATTTACTGCTTTGACTTGGTAAATCTCCCTAATGGCTCAAGTCCAATGTCAATAAACACAGATCTGAAGCACAACAGAGAAAGACAACGACGAGGAGGGAAGGGGCGAAGGGGGTGCCAGTGATCAGCAGCGTGTTTGGAGACCTTGTTAGGGTCGTGGGGGTTATCTATTTCTTTATTGGGTTATTTGCCAATTAGACATTATAAACTAAGCATACTCGATGCAAAGAGACCGTTTCATCCTAGGTAAAAGGCTCTGTTATTTCAGGGGACTGCCTGAGCACGGGTGCACAAGGTAAGCCTGCAGTGCCGGCAGTGCTCGGCGCCTCGGGTTTTTGCTGCGAGTCAGTGCACGGTATGTGAACCCATTCTCGTCGGGATAGGGATTTTTTTTTTTTTTTTTTTTTCCCCCCCCCACTCCTTGCCGTGTGACAGGACACCGCCCCGCAGGACGGGCTGCTCTATTGAAGCGAGCCAGGAGCCAGGATCTTTCCCACTCGCCCCCTCCTTGCATCTTGCCGCGGCTTTCCCAGCCATGCCGTGCCAGGTGCGGGTGCTGGGGTTCCCGGCCGCTCCCGACAAGTTCCCGAGCGCGCCTCGGCTCCGCAGAGCTCCTTGGGAAGGGCAGCACCGACTTCGGGGCTTCATCAACTTCAGTGCCGAATTATCTGCGAATCCTAATATAAATGTCACTCTGTGTTTTTTTTTTTTTCCTTTTTGTTTTTATTAACAAAAAGAAACTGAGGCTGTGAAGCCTCGGAGGGGCTGTATTTGTTTCTTTTAAACTAACAACAAATTATCTAATTAATATGTTTCAATTACACCATGAAAAAGAGAGGCTTTGGACCGCCTGCAGTGGGTTTACAATAGCCCCAGAGCCCACTATAAGAATTTACAATAACTTCACATCTGTTTCTTTATTTCCCACTTTTCGAGTCTAAAACAACTCCTCTCGAAATCACTTCAAACCGTGGCCCAAGTTATGAAATATGGTCTTTCTGCCAGGAAAAAAAAAAAAAAAAAAAGGTGTAAAGAAAAAAAAAAAGGACAAAACTTTGCAGATCGAGGCTTCATTTGCACGCTAGAAAGTGAAAGCCCCATTGAAGAGCATTAAACAAATATATTAGAATTCTGTCACTTTATGCAATTGAGTAGATCAAATAAAGGGTCCCAGGCCACTTCATTCACTCTCATTCACTTGAATAGAAAATGCAAAGAATAGCAAACCTAGACTGGGCCACCGATGTAGATTTAGCCCTTTTTTTCTAAGAGACAAAAAGGCTGAATTTTCACAAACACATTGCTGACTCGGGGACTAGGAAACCAGCACTGAAACTCCTTTGGAATTTAAATTCATTTTATCTTCCTCTCTCTTTCTGGGTCCGTTTGCGCTGCTGCACTAGCGCCCTTGTTTGCAAGAAATACAATACAACAAAACCCACAGGCTCCAGATTTATCCTGCCGAGCCCCTGCGCAGTTCGGAAGATAACATTTTTATTTAGAAGAGAGAGACAAAATGCAGAAACGGCCGCCCGTAGCCCACGCTGCCCGGAGGATGGCAGCCCCTCCGCTGGCAGGGCGGGCAAAGGGCCCCCGGCTGCCCCCCGCGGCCGCGNGAGAGAGGAGAGGGCTGCGGCGTGCGGGAGCGCAGCCCGCAGAGTGATGCGGCCCCCCGCGTGGCACTGTCCCGGTGAAGCTCCCCTCCTGCCCGCCGCCTCTGCTGGCAGCCGCAGCCCCGTGGCTGCTGCCCGCCAGCCCCAAGCCGCTCCAAAGGGCTGCTCGCGCCCCTTCTGCGGGCGCTGCCCTTCATTCTGTGCTATTTAGGAAGGCCTCGGCATTTATTAAGTAGTAACTCGAGTGTTTTGCATTAATTAGAGCAGCTCCTCAGAGAGGCATTACAGCCAAGAATAATCTCACACTACAGGAAAACCCTCTGCCTTTCCACTCCCCCAGCCGGCACAGGCACAGACAGACAGCACAAACCACTGCACATTTACTTGTAAATATTAACCTCTGTGCATGTTTCCCAATGATGAAATCAAAGCACTTTGGGGGCTGCAGCTTCCCTGCGTGCTCTGGCTGGCCAACAGATGAGCACGGCATGGCCGGGCCCTGGCCTCGCACCGAACCATGCCCAGCTGCCCCAGCCTCGCGCCACAAGCTGCCTCAGCCTGAACACCGCGTGCCGGTCGGTGTCTGTAGGAGCATTTGGGAACTTATGCTCCCAGGGCTGCTGCCCTGAGCAGGCCCACACATCAGCTCTGTGTTCAAACAGCCCAGGTTGTTAACTAAAGGGTCATTTTATTCCTACTATCAGCAGCACCACTGCATCTCCAACTAAACATGAAATGAACACAAACTCAGCTGAAATAACCACAAAGGCACCACAGCCTCCGTTCAGACATTTCTGAACATTGCTGCACACCGTGTCATCCAGCCCTAGCCAAAAATACAGGCTGGAATTGTCAGGTCAACATTAGGCCGGATGGAAAAGCCTGCAGACTCTACACACTCTGCAGCCCGCTGCAGGATATCGCGTCGGGAGGCAGGTGGCAACCATCTCTTCAAACAAGCACAATCCCATGTCTTTCAAAGCACAGATTTGCATCTTTCTAGTAAGCAGAGGAATATCTGCATCCCATTCTCTTCCATCTCTTCCTGCGTTTCACTCCTGTTTTAATCTTTGTGGATCTGATTGTAATTGCCATGTGTAACTGGCAATGCGAGCTCCTGGCAGCCTCCTGGCGGCAGAGCAGTGGGAAGCCGAAAGGTGCAGTCGGCATCGCATACCTTTACGCAGTGTTCCTGCTGGGGCCATCCCTCACGCACTCGTGGGACTGCACAGTCCCAGTCCCTCACCGAGAAACGTGTCTTGCACCACCCTGTGTTCTGCGCTCTCCTCAGCCTTCCACAGTATGGGGTTATTTAAACCAGAAATAGACTGCTCACATGGAGCAAAAAGATGGGATGAGGCTGGCATGGACATGCTAAGGGAGCTCATAAACACACAAATATTCTGTATTTCCTCTCAGTTTGTGCTGGATGTACTTAAGCCCTGGGTGAAGATAATTTCATAATTAACCCCCATCATTTCTAGGCTAAGGAAGTTCCCTGGAGAACAGGCAAGAGAATCAAGAGGAGGTTGATCCCTATTACATGTAAATGGGCTCCAAATTTACATTACATTGGTGGTTACCAGCACATTCTAACAGCTTCCAATAGAGAACACTCTAACGAGACAGTAACAGATAACAGTCCTGTTCACTTATTTATTGAGCTACAGCTTCCTCATCCTTCATAGACATAGAAGGGACAGCTCTATCCGGAGGCTCTGAGAAGCAGATATACTCCTGAAAGCGCATGGGGAGAGGCCAGACCCCATCGAGGTACTTCCCCTGCCAGCCAAAGATACATTTTCCCAGTAAGGCATTTCCAATCACTCACGATTTGTAAGAATGGTGCCAGTATTTTCTCCTGCAAGATGACAGCTGCTGTGTATTTCAGGGGAAGACACAACTGGAACAAATGGTTCCTCTCTGTATGTAGGGAAGAGCTTGTGCCTTGACGCTTTCCTTACGCTGCCGACTTTTCTCACTCCATCAGTCATACGGTCCCCTCGTCACAGCACAGCTCATCTGAGCCATGCTTGTGAGCACTTCATGTATTAACTGAGGATTTCAGGGTAACATTTTAATTCCATTAAAGTCAATAGAAACTTCCAGGTGAATTAAATGGCCAAGGATATCACCTTCAAGTTTTTTTTTTTTCAGAACATTCAAATGGTTTTCTAATCCAGGAAGTTGGGGGTCACCATCAGCCAACAAACAGTGCAGATCAGATAGAGTATTTACATAAGAACCTTAATGCTGCATGACTATGGGTGACTCTGAAAACTCTACAAAACAAGTATGTTCTTTTTCTTTCTTTCTTTTTTTTTTTTTTTTTTCCTAATGTTAGTCCAGTGCTTTCAGACCATAAACCAGAAACTTTTTGTTGTTGTTTTTAGCCACAGCTAGACCCATACCAAGAGAACTGGCCAAGGAAGGACCAAACTGAGAATATTGTGTTCTAAGTTCCTCTCTTTTAACAAAGTGCGTCTCTTTTTCTTTCATTGCTTGGAGGAAGGACAATCAGCTCAGAATCCACTTTTAGGAATGCCACTTTCAGGCTGTAGACAAAGCAATCTGAACATTAACAAAATCATACTGAGTACTTTGAGATAAAACCAGAAAAACATGAGAAATTCTATCTTTTCTGTGCTTTGTCTCTGCTTTCTCAGTTGTGATTGTGATGAATTTACCAATTTCTTCTGCATTTAAACCATGTTATCTGTTTTTTATATATATCAGTAAGACCTCAAATGCACTTCCTCCCTCCTTTTCAAACAACAAAACAGACATCCGAGATTCTTGAGTATTCGGTTATCTAGGATTGTTAAGTAAAGCACCAGGTACAGTGAGTCTTGTGATAAAACCATCAGAGCTACTAACACTGGATTTTCTTCTGAAATCATCACGAGAAGAGTTGGTGGATGAATTCCCATGATGGAATTTCACTAATGGCGTTAAGCCTGACAGTATTAGGCCTTGTCTCCACTGTAGCAATGATGGCTAGATTTGATATAACGGGGTGAAGGATTTGTGAATTTTCTGTAGCATTTCTATACTGGCAAACTCCCTAGTAAGTATAGTTATGCTGGTATTAAAGGGAACTCAGACCATAAGTCACATCAGTAAAAGTACATTTTGTCAGGGTAAGCTATTTCAATAGGACTAGGCTGGCTGGCCCTGCTGCCATGGCAGACATAAACAGAGCCACATTTTTTCCAGCTGCTGCCTTGGTGATGGTGTAGGCATTCACTCACGGATGCCAGGAGCCCCAGACAATATAGACAGGATTGAGCTGAATCAGAGCCATATGACTGGTTACGTCCCCACACGACAGACAGCAAGTCCAGAGAAGAGCAGCAGAGCACCAGAGGGCTGAAAGCCCTGCTGTGCCCACAGAGCCACAGTCAGCAAACACAGAGCGGGGACACCTCCAAGTGCAATAACACAAGGGTTGACTACTCCAGAAATTACCTTATTCCCTTCTTCACACATTGAGTGAACTCAGTGAGGGACATTTTGCAGAAACCCCACTGTCTGGATATAGTTACGTATTACAAGCTCTATTATTGTTTCCATATAGCTACTTATTATAAATCCCATTACGGTACGATGGTTTAGGCCATGCCTTTCGAACCCACTTGCTTCTCAAGCTCTGCTTTGAGAGACTTGCTTTTGAGAGTTCTCCGTGACACTTGTTTTTCCTTCCCCCTCTGAGGACATACAGAGACGGGCTTTTTTTTTTTTTTTTTTTTTCTTTTTTTCCAGCTTGGAATTATTGTGAAATGCTTCCACCAAGATCAGGCTGTTTAGAAGTCATCATGCAGGAACCACCAGGGGCCCCTGCTGTATGTTCAGATTAAGGTTCTCCATTGGAAAATAAGCCCAGTTGTGCCTGTAGCAATCAAATTCTATCAAACTGGTCAGCTTTCTCTACCTGCCATTGATATGTCTGAGTTGTGTATTAGAAAACAAGCATTTTTTTCCTAACTGGTCACAGGCATGGATTATAAAACAGAGTGTATTTCCAAAGCAACTCAAAGCTTTGTCAGACCACAGAGCCTCTGACAGACATAAGACCACACAGCCACCCAGAACACTAGAAAAGAAGAAAGCACGAGACATCTAGCACTCTTGATCATTCATTAGCTTTTGCAGTAAGGCCTGTATATATGTAGAAGTGTCACTTCCTCTTTTGTTCAAAATAATGGAAACTCACTCAACATTTTTATATTTTCCTGATCATTCTCCATTGTCAGTTCCTACGACTAAATAAAGCTAACTGTTTTTCCATGATCAAGCTCTGGGTGTATTTTTTTTTTTCTTTTTTTTTTCTTTTGGACTTAAAGAGATAGTGCTTAAAAGGACAGCTTTGGGGTCAAATGCTGTTGCAAAAAAACTCAATGGGATGAATCTGGGTCATTAACAATGTGTTCCTTATTTCTCAATGCAAGTCAGGGAGGTTATGGTTCTGTGAATATGGATGTGGCACAGTTGGGTAGGAGGTCAACAGCACAGAGTTAAGTACTATTTTCAGCATTGTCTTCTCCTTCAGCTTTTGAGGAGACAAAGCAGACGCTGTCAGTATTCATCCACTTTAGCTCTGGAAATGCTTCTAAGGAAGGCTGGGAACCATCTCATAGAAAACCAACAAGAAATGCTATATAAGCCTGGATCCTCAGTGTCCTGACACGAGGTAGAATTCCTTGTACCTTTGAGCACAGCAGTGGTAAAAGCCTTCTTCCCTGGAGTGGGGGATGCAAATCATGCCTGTCTGTTTCTTCACAGAGTCAACTGAGAGGAAAGCTGGAGCTTCCCCTGGCTCTGCAGACCTTGGAGCAAGTGTTTTGGTCATGTGTTTTGTGTTAGTTCAGGTAATTCATTCACCAGAAAAGCCTGTAGATAACAGCATAGGATTTCAATTTACGTTGCAGAAGCTCCAACCCCTGGCCTCTCTGTGGGCCTTAGAGAACTTTCTACTCTTCCAAGCATGCTATACCATACACTGTGCCCTTTCTCTGCAATAGTAAATAATGATGGTAAACTTTAAGAGAGAAAACTTCTCTTACCAATGAACTCTCTCTTTCTACAAAACCCTTGACTCTGAAGACTCTTACTGTATGTATGGAGGGGAAAATGCACTAAACTATTGTTTTAACTATAAGAACTATAATAAATTGGCTGAACAAACATGAATCTCTTTCGCAACCTACTGAACTCTCTTTTGTAGGCTTCTTATTTCAACCCAGCAGAACTGGTCTCATTTTAGTCACACAGAGCAAGACAGAAGTATACAAAGTTCTCACGCTGCTAAATTATGTATGCAATTACCTACTATGTGCACAGAAATCGTCATGCACATCAGGCTCAGGTGAATGGGCATGAAAAGGAGACCAATTTTTTCAAGATAAAATCACATTTCTGAGTTTCCATGGACAATTCAAAACTCTAGGCAATAAGGTGCCATCTACTTATCTGTTCCTTGGAAATCACCAAGGTCTTGGCAATACAAAACAACATATTCACATCTGTAAAACCAATGATTCAGACTATTCTTGCATGTTTCCATTTCTTCATTTACTTGCTGAAACAGTATAATTAACACAAAATCACTGGAAAAAATCAATAGCCAGAGAAAGATCTGCCAAAATATTGCCATGAAGTGTTTTCTCAAATACCACAGCATCCAGTCCCTGACACAATGGAAACTTCAGTCTCTTCTCATAAGCCCTCTCCATGACCTTGGTGGGAGCAGTACCAGGATTTAATTCTGTAAGTTCTGTAAGGAGCCATTAGTGAGAGCTTTCAGGGAGCTCTCTCTGGACACAGAGGCTTTTCAAGATTGTACATCACTGTCCTTCTGCTTTTATCCTTTCAGCCCACAATATAATTCCTGTTGATCTCAGTGGGAATGGCTAACACAGAACAGTATTGAAAAGCATATTGTAGTGTAAGCACCAGAATAAATTTACCTGGTCCCCTACAGATAATGTCCTTTGTTCCCTACACCATACCTGATTTAACAGCCTTCCCTTCCTATTTCCCATATGAGAGCCTACCAGACAAGAGCAGATGAAGAAGTGAGCGGCTTGCTGACATGTCAGAGGATGCACTCACTGACTAACTGGTTTACTGCTGCCAAACAAAACGAATACTGGTTGAGTTCAGACTGCTTTTCTTTCAAAAAGGGACTAATTTGAGCCTAGATTTTCTATCCACGCAATGTTATAGGAAAATATTTAAGTAAACAGTGTAAGGAATAAGGAACTCAGCTAGTAGAAAGAAGGCTTTTACTCCTCTCAATTTTGACTGAATCTGGACAAAATATTCAACATTGCAGGGGGTAACTGAGAGAATACAGACACGAAACTTGGTCTCACAAGCCCTACTTCCTCAGCAAGCCAGGTTTAAAACTTCCAAGCTTAGTAAATACAACCAAAAATCAGCTAGTCACTAGGATTGCATAACAAAATTCTCCAGAAGAAGCCAGAGCCAGAGAAGAAAGAAGGCAAGGTCACTACACCTGGTCATCAGAAGTTCAAATGCTCCACAGACAGCACAGCAGTCCACTACAGCAGCAATAAGAAGGACTGGGTTAGAAGAACTGTGTTGGTATCATGCTATGTCTGTGCTGCATCACTTCTAAATGTCTCTTGGTAAAACAACCGAAATATGTCACCAGTGGAGACTGCAACACAGGCACTGTGTTTTACTACCGCAATAGTCAGCGAGTTATTGCTAAGCTTTTTAAGAACAAAGGCTCTAAGGCAAAGGCAGAGTGCAGTGTTGGTTTTGTAGAATTTTTTTTTCTGTGAACTTAGTATAAACATTGGTTACATGAAAGAAAGAAATCCCACGGAAACAAACATGCATAAATACATGGAGCAACTTGTAACTCTTGGAGGAACAGCTGTTTCCCCCACATTAGTACCTTTCCTATCTCATATTTAACCCTCCACAGACAAAGAATCCTCTCTCCTCGGCATGTAGATGGGTACTTTAACTTGGATCCCAAACATTACAGAAAACACACGTATAGATATTTAATTTCTGGGAAACTCTGCTCTCTGCATCAAGGATCATTCAACTGATAACATAAAGCATTATTTGTTTATAGGACTCCAAAACAGTTTGTGATCTAAACAGGAGTCTATACAGTCAAGAGAAGACACAGAATTATTCAGATCAGAAAGAGGCACTTCCCGCTTTCAAGGAACACCAAATTCCAACATACAGTTACTGAGGCTGTTCATATAGGGAAATGCCAAATACTGTGCAGCACCTGTAGAGAACTGGCCAAGAAATCGCATGCCAAGCGACAGGCTGTGCTGTGTACTGTGCCACAAACAGCACGGTCTGCTCTGTTCAGGCCTGTCTCTTTCAGTCGCTTCTCTTTTAGCAGGGAATCCCCACATGAGTCCTAAGAGACAGCCAAACTAGTGGCCGTTATAAACACATTTCTGTCACACGACACCAACTGCTAATTTTGCTGGAGTGTACAGATTCAGCCACGTAAAACACACTGAGCAAATCTTAATTCAAATAGTTTGAAAAGCGGTTTCAAAAGATGAAATCTGGCCTGCAGAACCTGATAGATTTTTTTCACAGAGAAATGGGGGAAAATTCCCTTCCACTAGTTCCATGTGAAAAGATAAATAAGAGAGAATCAAAACAAAAATGTTTGGAATTGATTCTAAAGTATCTAAAGACATATAAGTCATTAATATTTATGACATCAAATATTAGTTATATTTGATGTCTAACGAAGACTCATCTGTTTCATCGGAAATAGCTTTCTTATTTTTTCATGAATATAGAGCCAGCCTTATTAATAAAACAAAATACCACAAAGGAAAGCAAGTACAGACTGAAGGTTCTGGTAGTTTTTAAGGGTTTGTATACATGTTATGTACTTATTTTTGATGCTTTTCCCTGTAAACTACAAGCTTGGGGAAAAAGAAGATAACTTGAGCGTAAAGTTTAAACTGCTTATAAATAAGAGAGATTTGAAGCTGAATTGCCTTGTCTGGAGAAAAGAAGAAAAAAAAAAGAGCTACTACACAGCATACTTGAGAATCATAAATCAGCTCACATTCATAATTCCCTGAGTCCCCAAGTGGAGCAGTGCCCAGCCAGGGGCACAGTCCCAGATCCTGAAGCAGGATGGGCTGTGTGGGATCCCCAGCCCCAGCCCCACTGGCCAGGATGCTGTCTGCCCTGTGCTCCGCTATCTGACATTTGCAGTTAAGAGACAGCATTGTCCAAACAGCAGTGCACTTGCCTGCAGCTTAGGGAAACAAGGCTAATTTGCCACCTCATTCACAGACTCCCAGCGTGTCCTCGGGATCTTATGAAAAAAGGCCGATGGAATCACAGGAGATCACACACCACCTTCATGCACCCAGACCACATGACATCGCCCTTGACTGCCTTGAAAGCATTTACATACCTTCTTCTCTAAACTTATAAATGGTTTCACAACAACCTGTGTTACGTGCTCCAGCATCTAAGTATCTTTACGGCTAGTAATCCTGAGACATGACTTACGTATTCTTTGCTGCAAGACCTATATACAGATCCTCTTTGTGCCTATAAAAAACACACCACCACTTCCAAAAGTCATTTTGATATTGTGCATACCAGTGCAGAAATACTTGTGAAGACTTCATATGCTATGGTAGGAGGGATCACAAGAGTACCTATAACTGTGAAAATAACCACCGGGAAACGTGAAGCTTGGCTGAAAAAACCCTGCACATTAGAATAACAACACAGCTGTAAGCTTTGGAGGGAATTAGATTACCACTGAGGGTCTGTGCAAAGACAAGCGTCTGAGAAGTCCAGCAAGAGGGCCGACTCTTGCCCTGAGTACCTAACGGTACCCTAGAAAGCTGAGCTCAAGAAGATGGGTGTGGAGAAGGTGTGAAAGTCCTGCACAGATGGTTTCAGTTCCTCAGACCCAGACCTTCCTAGTGTGAACTCAACAAAGGAGAAGAAAACTCTGCCGTACTACTCGCTTCAGTTCAGCCCCTACCACCAGTGTTTACAGAGGCCACTCAGCACCAGGCTCCAAGCTACCAACCCAGTGCCCTCACCAGCCAGTACTGTTCTTTCCATGCTTCAACTGACATCTAGATTTATCTTTCTAGGTATTTTATGTCTTTTGTCTGGGTGAGTGAAGGTTTTTTGGGGGATGGTACCCTATATAAATTAGAATACATGAATAAATTGGAAAGCTTATTTAATTATCCACGGACAAAGCATGCATGACAGTTGTTTTGAATTAAAAAATCACTTTGTGAATGAAACAAATTTGAGTAAGAAAAGATGTTGCACCTGCAGTACACTTAGCCTGATGACTCCACAAAAATGACTACCTATTATCCACATTCTAATCTTTAAAATGTAATTAATTGGCTGGTTACATAATTCCAGCAGCACAGTACAAGCAAAACGCATCTTGTTTCTGAGATCAAATGCAATAAGCTGTAATTTCAGCAGGGCAGGGAATGCTGTGTTTCTCAATGAAAACAGTCTGTGTTTTAAGGCTTGAATTTGCATCTATGCTTCATAGACATGGGCTGGATCTGCACCACTGAGCAAGAACCCACAAAATGCTTGTTTATCTGCTAGGCCTTCAGGGGTTATGAAGAACTGAATTGGGACACTGCCCAGATGTCACTTCTCGGGCAGGACCTTGTGCCATCAGGTAAGTAACTAGGCGAAAATCTGTCCCATTTCTTTCGGTGGTTAAACAGCTTCTGGGTACAACACTGATGGTTGTGCATGAGAGCACTTACTATTTGGTTAGTCTAGATGGAAATGCTGATGAATACTTTAAAGTCATGAAAATCCTGCATTATTTTTCTTTACCATGAGTCTGTCCTAGTGAAGAAACAGGGTTTGAATTCTACCACTATATACATTTCATATGGAGGAACCCTTAGGAAGTATATCCTTCTGTAACCTATAACATACGTGTACTATTAGAGATGTAATATATTAGCTATGTAAGCCTTTGTAATTTAGCAACAGTCTTCCTCTCTATATTGCTGAGGTGAGCTGGTGGTTGTGAATGATTTCATTATTCTAGGACACATCTAAGTTATGACTGCAGGGTCTGCTGATTTCTTTACAATTTCTTTGAGTGTGTGGATTTCTTCTCTGGTGCACATGCACACAGACACACAAAGGAAAAAAAAAAAAAAGCAGAGATAATTCAGCTCCTCAGGTTAGCTAGCAGATGTTTTATTCAGTTGTTTCCATTTGAGTTTCTAGTGCTCAGTAGGTCTGAAACTGGGCCCTGTGTGAGTGTTCTTCATTTGTTTGCAAAAAAAATCTCCCATTGCATTCACCAGGAAACACATCCTTGCCCTCCCAAAACCAGAAGGAAGCAACTGTCTGTGGGAAGACTTGGAAAGGACTGAGAGATGTAAGAACAAAGAAAAAAGCAAGAAGCAACAACAAGAGGACACAAGTGTAGGACTTAGAGTGCTTGTAATTAGAAGAAACCAACAAAAGGAGTTGGATACTTGAGTACCATAAGAAATTAATCTTGAAGCTTGATTTTACAGATCTTCCTGTTCAGATTACATGGTCAAATGCAGAAAACAGTTAACTACATTCAAATAACAAAAAACCAAAATATGGCTTCCCCCCCGAAAAGAAAACAGAACTCTAATTCCATCTTTACCCCTTCTGTCAGAACTCTAAAGCAAAAGGGCCTGGAATGAATTAAAACAAAGACCACCAGGTTTCTAACTGCAGACAAACTCAGACCTATACATTCCTACTGGCAGTACTGCCAGTCCTATTCTAGCAATGGTAACAATGACAGACACGCTTCTTTGGTGATGCCAGTAGCACCCTTATTTGCAGGGCACAAGTTTAAGAAATTTGCCAGTGACTTCAACAGGAGCAGTATCTTCCCCTGGTCAAACTGCACAAAAATGGTTCTAGATTTCAGAAGCCATTGAGATGTGTTTATTAATACTTTGTCCATGAAAATCAGCATGGCTAAACTGTAGGTTTCTTTCCACCCCGAATGTAGTGAGGAGTTCACCTATCCACCCCACCACTCATGACTGACCCCAAAAGCTCCTTTTGCATTGGCCTGTTCTGGTAAATGACAAGGTCCAGCTGTGAGGTGAAAGGCTCCCTTGCATGTGTTTCTGTGAGCCTTCTGCACGACAATAGAGAGGACACTGAATATGACCCTAAATCTACCCTAACTGGCATGAGAAAGAGCTTGCAGTTTGCACACGATGTTTCTGCTGTACATAATTAACTGTGAAGTCAGGTACTGGCAGTATATTGAGTGTGTGTGTGCACGCGAGTGAATGCCCACAGGTACATGTATGTGGGGATGTTCGTGGATTCTGTTTTGTTTTTTAAATGTCCTGAAAATTTAACTAAACTCCCACACTGAATCAATTTAAAATAAAAGACTTGGTGTGGCTTTACATATATATCTTTCTTATGCATTTGTCCAATCAAAATGATAATATAGACAAACTGTGGACTGCAAAGTGTATTATCCAGCAATATCTCATTATTATGCAAAAAATCAGATATTCACAGCAACTGTCTCATCTATTTATTGTTTGGTTACTCATCTGGAAATTTTAATACTTTCTTCAGGGGCAGGGGCTGGCAATAAAAAAATAGATCTATATATCAAACCTTTAACTTCCAGCCATCATTGTGTGCCATAATACAGATGGAGTAGCTATCAGCTCTCTTTACTGTGTTGGTTTATTTACTTCAAGTAAGAATAAAGATTTTAAGAGAATAAAGTAACAAAGTCCACCATTACCTAAATTTTCATGTTCCAAAGTGGAAAAAAATCTTGATACACAAAATAAAAAAAACTGAATGTAGAAATTAGTATGCAGCTATAAGACAAATTCATTTATTAAAATTATGCACCCTTAGAACTTAAGAACTCTTAACCTTAGAACTCCTGTTTTTTCCAAGTCCATGAGTGGGTCTATTGAAACACATCAGCTCCCGCTAGTAGGCTTGCATCTCTCTGTGCATAGCTCACGTCAGGCTAACAACATAGTACCAACCAGTGATTTTGCCCCTTAGTCTAGCAAAACATTTGACTACATTGCTCTCTTTGAGCATTTCTTTGGTCCTGCTGAAATCTGCACATTATCTACAGGGTCAACAGCCCCAAGTTTGATATATAAGAATACAAAACTCTTGGAAAGTGTCTACATAGCTTTCATTCTTGTCAAATTCAGCAACAGCATCAATAAGAAAGTGACTTTTGTAGAATGAGCTTGTGAAAGCCCTGTCATTTTAACTGCCATCATGCCATTACAGTTTCATGTACCACTTACTAATAACATCAGGAGAGCATTCTATCTTCTCAAAATTAACAAAGCCTGATTTAAAGGGTACAGCAGCTCCCTCTCCAGCCACATATACTTGCCTCCTGTTATGTCTAAATTCTCTCCTATTATAACACTCCCATGTTGCTACAGTTATTGACAGTTCTCAAAGCACACAGTGGAACTCAGAAGCCCCAAGTTCTTTCTCTATACATGTTCTATATATGTTAGCCCTCTCAGTGTGTTACCCAACCATTTTTGTCATACTATTCTGCATGTTCCTTAACTGCACGCCTCCCTCCTGAGCTTAGTGCCTCGATATTGTATTCAGCTCCATGGGGACCGAGTCCCCTTATTCAAAGTGAACTGATTCTAGCAGGAGCTCTGTGTACTTGGAACTCCCTGTAAGACCAGGATTTTACCGGAAAAAAATCACACAACCTTTAGTGTGCTTGGACAAGACAGTTTCCCACAGCTACCTGTGGTTTCTGCTGTCAATTTGCCACTACTGTGAGGAGACAAGCCAGTCCCGCAAAGTTCCCATGGCCTCTGGCTCCTTGGCTCTCACTTGGTCCCCAGCAGGCTCTGGATGGCACCCACCACCATGCAGTCAGCTCATGCAGCTGCCTCTGGTTTCTAACTTTGACAGCAAGTCAGCCAAACCAAGGTGCAAACTTATCAAGCCACACACATTTTTCCTCCCAAAAAGCTGCTTCCAGGAAATGCATCAGCTTTCAATATCCAAGCCACACTGACAAAAATGTTGTTAAAGATAGATAAGAATCCCTTAAGTGGGCTGAGAAAGGAGAATGTATTTCCTGGTTGCCATATGCTTAGATACAATTTTCATACTTGGGTTCAAATTTTAATTATATTAATTATACTAATAATAAAAAAAAATCATATTATGAGAAAAATCAGGCCAAGAAAACTAAATACAAGAAATACATTATTCAGGAAGAACAGCCAGGTTAAAACAAAGGGAGATGGGAAACTGCTACCATGCACGTTTCTTTTTAGCCACCTTGCCACAAATACTCTCACCTGCAGTGGGACGAGCCTGAATGAAAGCAATAACACTTTCCAGTTATTCCCCTAGCTACACACACACAGTTAAAATGACTGAAATCTAGCATCCACATACCTGTCATTACATGTGCTGGCTTTATTATGATAGCTGACTTGGTATGCCCAAACACCTACAGAAGATTGGAAATTGCAGGAGGAGGTGTGGAAGGATTTCAGGAAATTAATCTGTATGAATACTAATGTGATTCCAATGTAAATCAGATTTTTCCTGCTTATTTATTTGCAGAAAAAGAAAATGTAGCTTCTACTGCTTTGTTTTGTTAGTAAGTTACTGTAGAATTTGGAACCTGAATAAAATCAAAGCGAGCGATTAGCACGTACTCCCTGCACCTTCAAGTAATGCCAAATGAAGTGACCCCTGTGCCTTTGCATGTCCCCAGTGAAATCAAACTCCTCATTGCTACAGGCAATGAATAAGTATAATAACTTACTCACTCCAAACTTTTTAAAATCAGGCAGGCTCCATACATTCCTTTCTGTTTGGAAAGCTGCTAACAAATCTGGCAGGGTAGTACAACCTAAACAAAGCATACAATGTCACACAGTATTACAGTCTTTGTTCACCCATCGACTGCACACACACTTCTAGCTGTCAAGCACTGCTTTTTGAAAAGCATTCATTTTCTGCAGATTTCAACAAAATAACAGTGGATTTTTATTTTCCATAAACTACTTTATGTTGGAGTAGGAAAACAATAATCACTGAAATTTAACAATTAGAAGACTTCCAGGATATTTCACGCTTTGCTTATTCCTGACACTATTCTACAGAAGTACTCAGAAAACAATGAACGAACTTGTTCTGGGGGTTTCTTAGCTCTGCAGTTGGGGCTCTGGAAAAGTAGTATGTCTTTAAAAGGAATCTAATGGCATTGCTTGAAACTGGTTGAGAAACACCACCTGATTGATGGGGTTATTATAATCTACGGCTTCTGTTTACCCCCAAATTAATCTCAAGTTGAGTTACTTGTACATTATTTAGCTGTTGATATTCACTACCCTTTGTCTCTGCAGAGCTGGTTGAGGCTGAGAATAACTAGACCTTCCTTAACCTACCTCCAAATAGGAAAAATTGACTGTTCATATAACAGATTACCACTTTCTGTTCAGCCCATACTATCTGAATAACCAGACTTAGCCTACCCTGTGAGTATTACCTTTTATGAAAGAAGAGGCTCAGTTCATTCAAAAGTATTACATTTGTGAAGGACAGCTTTGTGGTGTCCTTCAACAGTAGTTTGTGACCTTTCAATACAAAATCCAGATGAATTTGAGAATAATTTAGTTCCCATTCAAACAGGTGTGCAAGCATTTTGTTAAATCAGTCCGGTAACTAGGAAACCACTTTTGTATTGCATTTTATTTTCAGCATCAATGAAAGATGCAAAAGGAAAAATATAATTATTTGGGGGACTGCACATTTCTACCAACAGCAGAAACCTTGGGATAATTCTTTTTGACGGCCCAGACTTGTCAGAAGGCAGTCTATATACTTCAGTCTGTATTTGGTACTCACGACAAGGGTGAAAGAAAGAGTTTACAAGCATACAGAGTTTACAACCTCTTTTATGCATACAACGTCACTTCTCAGAATTCTTAAAGTAACTCTTTTATCCATTTGAACTTTCTGAAAGAGGAACTCTTTGATTTATAATCTGGATCCAAAGAGGTAATATCACAGCAAATTGCCTAGTTCAAAGTGATGGTATCCAAATTGATCTTGAATTTTGCCACTGATGAAGTACTGTCAAAAAAGCAACCAAGAAAATAACATTTTCTATAGGAATTTGGGACTGAGCTTTCCCCAGCAGATAATATATCACCTTGAGACTCTGACACCTGGACAAGCTATGTTTTAAAGCTTCCAATGTACCATTTTTTTCAGGGAGTTCATTGTCTGAAACTAGAGGCATAAAGCTGTTACCAATACATCCTGGCAGATAAAAGCTGTCAAACTCATCTTAGCTGAAAGAATACAAGAAATTATTTTTATACAGAAACATAACTCCTATGTAACATTTGAACCATAATTTCCAGGACAATTCTAAAGCTTTAGTCTCAGATTTCTATTCCTAGGAAGATAATTCCAGTTCTCAGGTTCTCTCCAAAAAGGTATCCTGTTACAGGCTTTGACCATCTCCCAGCTGCAGCTGTAACTACAGCACAGTTTCACATCTGAAGTGTCCATTCACCTAATGGACAGACAGCTCCTTTGATCCCCAATTACAATTTCAAGGCTTGTTTTAGAATTACTAGTGTGACTGTTCCCAGAGCTGGAAAGTCCATCAAGAAACTGCAAAGAGCTGCTCTCCAGCCTCACAGAACTAGAAGATGATCTGTTTAGAAGCCAAAGCATTAGATTTGGCTATGATTTGGCTATAGTAACCTGTGTTTTCCTTTCGTGAAGCTGGAATAAGTGCTGAGGCTAACATAGGTAGTGTCCTGCTGTAGAATGGCAAAGTAGAAGAAGTCATTTATTTGATATGAAAGCTGGTCTCAGATTCACACCTATTTTACCACTGCAAGCCAAAGGACAAGTCAACTGATTTCTGGTCAGCAGAGTTTTAGAAATACAAAAGTTTAAAGAAGAAGAAAATGCCCGTGCACCTTTCTTACCCAGATGATATGCCCAAGTGCATATTCAGTATGTAGGGTTAAAACTACAACACAGTTTTGGAATGGGCTAAAACTGAGCAGTGTGCCTGTTTCTATAGATAGTATTTCTACGCTAGCTTTCTACTAGCTCATAAGTACCAGCAACAGCGAAATTTCACAATGTTGTGATAGAAAAAGCAGAGAGGAGAATTCCCTCAGTCTTCATCCAAAATGTTAAAGACATCCAATAACCACTAAAATTAGTCTTTTGTTAGCAATAAAGCACTTAGTATGTAACGTCTTTTGTTGTTGCTGTGTTATTTCTGCTTATAGGTACTGCTCTTTGCATTTGGTTAGTACCTTTTTTTTTTTTGTCACCTAGCATGACAACTTTTAGCTGATTCTCCGTGGCAGTCTGAGGAAAGGGAAATATTTTGGTTGCAATCTTTGTTCTGCTAACTGTTTTTTGTGTGGGATGAAAAAGTTGCAGGAGTCATGATGAACTTCTTTGCCTATTAGATGTGCAAGTGTAAGAAACAGAGCTGTTGAATCAGTCCCTTGGAGCAAAGCCATCTCCAAATACCTTTGATACACATGCTGTATACGGGTTCTTGCTTGCCTGTGCTGAGAACTTGACGTTAGTGTGGCATTGTGCCCAGTCAGAAGGCATGCTGAGCCCGATCCCTTCACCCATCTATGTCAGACATGGGCTCTCACAGAAACTGTGCTGATTTCTTCAGTTTCAGTTCCTTCCCTATACCAATAATACTCTACTGGTTCCACGAGCTGCTTCATTCTTTACCACATGTTAACAATTCCATGCTAAAATAAGAATCTCTGACCCATGGAGAAAGCCAGACAGAGGGTTTGTGGGCACTGATGGCTGCCAAAAAGACAGGTTGTAAGACAGCAGACACTTGGGAAACCCATTAAAACCAGATGGTTCGTTAAAACATATGTTATATAAGAGCACAGCCTGCAGGCACCATAAAGAAGACATGCCTATGGCAAATAATGTCATCAAGGAACAACTGAAATCACATAGGAATCACTACAACTAAGAGCAAAACCTGAACTGCAGATTCACCCAAGGAAATGCAGATGAGACTAAATCTGTTCGAAAGCATATAATAAAATTCATTCCCCAAATAGGAGACATAAATGCAATATTTGCATGCCAGCAAATAAATGTTTCCTAACTTTCTAAAATCTGTCTCTGTCTACATGGAGTAATACCGATCACATATTATGAGCATAAGCATTTTAACTCCCTTC
>VXAV01009184.1:604447-616633 GCA_013399715.1 Alectura lathami | reverse complement strand
CTAAACAATGCGCCTTTGCATACTGGCTCAGCAAAGGAAAAGCATGAGTGAACCTGAAATAAAAAACTCCTGTTTACTTTCATGGACTTACACCTTGGCTGGTGCATAAGTAGCAAACCACCAAACTGAGATCCCAAAGGAAAGGACACTATATTAGAGCTATGAGGGAAGAGGACACATGTGGCAGCATAATTGACCAGAAACACTGTTATGTTTTATATGGACCCTAGAGGAAGGTGACCTGGATAGACAGAACAGAATAAGTATTAAGACAGGCAACCTTTGCTACTTTTCTCCATACACAGACTACCAACTTTTCTTCATAAATGGACTACCAACAGCCACTATGCTTCTCTTTAACTGAGCAAGTATCTTGTCTGTCAGCTGATGCACATCCACTTATCATTTCTCCTCCCGGGACTCTAGGAAACCACAAATGTTTCAAAATTGCCAATAGCAGGTAAACAACAATAACAAACTAATGATCTCCAGCAGAATGCAAAGAGGAAAGGGCATCTAACTTTCTGGATTTCACTGGATAAAATAACTGAGAGTGGGCAATTATGATGCTTTGCTTGCAAGAATGGGAATAAAATTAATCATTTAGCTTCTGCTGCTACTCCTGCTAGGAAGTTATTGGTGCTGTTAGTGGGAACAAATTCCTTCCAGGTAACAGCATAACTTTTACATTGAGTTGTTATGGCCTGATCATTTTTAAGAAGGCAGAGAACACACTAGGGACCCAGATAATTTTGCTGGTTTCTCACTAAGATAAACACGAAGTGGGAAGTCATGTGAAATGGTCTACTTGTGTTTGTTTTGACAGTTGCAAATATGACACCATTCCTTAATTTCCTTCCTTCAAGACATCCTTTCTTTTCCTGTACATTACCCCTTGCCTTCCTGCCAGAATCCTAACTTTTCATTGAGGAAGCTGATTTCTTAGCAGTGCAACAGAACACAAACATCTTTCAAATTTCCTAGTGATAGTGAGGGTAGGTTGCTCTTTGTATATGCTACTTAAATGAATTAAACCAACTCAGATGTGTGATATCTCTAGACAAAGATGAAGGTTACATAGTTTAAGGATGAAATATAGACCATCCTCTAGAAAACCACTGTGTTGCAGTTTAATTAAAAGAATTCATTAAAGTCGCGCCCCATCCAAGGTAATTAGTATGCATAATTTATGCTTTGTCTAATACACAAGGGCAGTAGCCTGAATAATAAACTCAAGTTAACCTTAAGTGGAAGAAATTGAATGGTCAGATGTTTATTTAGCTCAGGTTTGCTCAAGAGCTAAGGTGAAAGAGGTGAAATTCTGTTATAGTTAATTAATTTCTTCAATTTTCCTCATAAAATGCTGCCTACCCAGTGGGATGAAGATTTTTTTTTTCCCCCCCTTTGGTAAGGAAGGATACAAGCAAATATTTCTTGTCCTCATCGGCTACCAGTTCCGTTGCACAGAGTCTGTGATGATGTAGATGCAGTTTGCAGCAAGGATTTGACTTGAAAGAAGGTATCCCTGAAATGTTTCACCAAGTCATCAGTGTAGCAAAAGACTCAAAGGAACAGCTTTGTAATTTAAAGTCACTGGCCTCCATGGCACCCTTCTGATAAGAACAAGTAGACAGGTCAGACCTAAGGTCTTTTTAGCTCCAGATTCTCTTTAAGACAACAGCCAGCTAAGGACATTCAGAAAATCTGAAGAACACAGGCAGGTACTTATTAATGTGAAATTGGGTTAGAGACCCACTTCCCAGGAGCCATGTTCACATCTGCACTGTGTTGCAGCACAAGTTCCATTTTAACAGAGAAGGCCAAGTGGGTGGCTGAGTGCGGAAAGATCTCATAGAGTCAGAGGAGGCAGAAGTAGAGCTGCAGGGCTCTGAAAGATTTCAAGTTCAAAGCTTTGAGAAGAGTTCTGCATATTACTTTTTCTTCCCTGAAAATTTTCTTCTAACAGCAGGGCAGATGGATTGGCATTAGCTTATTCTTCACAGAAATATCAGCGATGTCCATCCATGTCAAAGACCAGCTGATACAGTTGGCTTAAAGTACAGATTTTGTGTTGATGGAAGGCAGTAACTCATTAGCTGCTACACAGGTAGCTCATTTCCCCCACCTCCCTCTACCCTGTCAACATTTCTGCCTTGTGCATTCTCACATTTCTCCCTAGCTTATACCCACACTAGCAGGTCACCATATTTCCAGTCTTTAAAAAAGAAAGTATGTGGTTGATTTCGTCCTTTCTACTGTTGCCTGAGTGAGGAAACCCCCTGAAGAGTGTGGGGTTTAGACTGGGCCTAATGCAACATGCTGAATGGGTTTTTAGCTTTCCTGTGAACTTACATTTGATTTCTGTTGCCTGTTATTACTTCACGTTCCAGCAACAGCATAAAAACTAAAGGCATTTGTCTGAGGTAACACAAGGAATCTGCAGCTGGAAGTGAAGCTAGGTCTTTGTGCACTGTCCTATCCCCACACCAGCTTCTTTCCTGAACATACATGTGACACTTTGTAGTTCTCAGATTTAAAGGAAAGACTACATAACCATGTCAGGTGTTTTTTTTTGGTGGTTTTTTTTTTTTTTTGGTCTAAGTTGGAGAACAAAGTCACTCTGAGGTATTACCTGCAGTAATTTTAGGATTTTTGCTCCAAAATACAGGGATGATACTAAACCAAACGGGGGCTATATGAAGCTGCATCACCAAAGAGCCTTCATTTGCTTTCTGTTGAATTTACTTGTGCAATGGGCAATACGCAAACTTCCTCTAAGGGTTAACTATTACTGCTCCACCGCTTTCACTGACAATCCAGGTGTTGGCTTAAACATCTCCCACTATCACATTCACAGCAGAAGGAGATGAATTAATGGGAGTCATCTTGTAGAACTAATTGACATGGTATGGAAGGCCAGGACTCAATCTTACTGAAAGTGCTGGCAGAAGACAGGCTATATTTTGCTTTTAAGGAAATTGAATCTATGTTGATTGAAATGAATTCACAAATGCTAACAAAAATCTGTCCTCCTCTGTATAGGAATGCTCTGTTCACACGGGAGTCCTCTGACTTCAGCAGGGAGCACTCAGCTAAGGCTCAGTCCCAGAACTGAAAAAAAAAAAAAAAAAAAGGCCAAACAATTCGGAGGGTATACAGATTTGGTGATGCCTTCTGTAATATACAGCAATAGAGAAATGTCCGCCATTCAAGTACAGCAACTTTAAAAACAGATGTGTTATTCTGCTACATGTCCCTGGCCTTTTATGCTCTTTGCTAGGAGCATGGAGAAAACCCAGACTAAATTTTAATGAAGTCAAAATGATGAATGAAAATAACTTTTAGTCACATGTGCACATGTTTGCATAAATTCATCTGTATGAATTTTCACCATTCAAACAAGAAATAGAACCACCAGAAGTGTCCAATTTCTAAGACCAACCACAATCATCTAACAAAACTCACACTTCTAATACTAAGTAATGAACAGCTGATACAAATGTCTCTTGAATATTTACACTATATTTTTCCAAAATGTGAAAGTTCTCTGGATTTGAACGAGTATGCTTGTGAAAACTTTTCTCAACAAAGAAAACAGTCAGAGGGCAAGCAAGTTTTATAAAGCAGAACCTAGTCCTCTGCTGCTAAACTGGAGTCTCACTCAATACATCGAAACATACAGAAAGGTCACTACATTACAGAGAGAAATTCACCACAGCTAAGGTACAAACCACAATTGCTCCAATTTCATACAATTTCATTAAAGCCTTTAAAACTACCAGTAACTTTAAATAGATTTTTTCTTACCTCCAAAAAATAGAATAAAACACTTGGATCACCAATTATGCGGTAATACCTAAATTCAGAGTTTACACTGAGTATAGCCCAAAGCGAAATGCTCAGACAGTCCCAGACCTTGGAGAAAGTACTAAATTAGTCAACAAAAACAGAGCAATAGTTTTCTGTAATTAATCAGAATGGATTTCAGAGTTATTCTGCTGGACCTTATTACTAACTGTAAGACAATACTATGACAGATTTTGTTAATTTTATTATTAAGGCTTTTTGAAAAAATTGTTTCTAGAAATACAGCCAGACCCACTCCTGAAAAATCTAATTCCATTAACCTAGCTATTTTCCTATCTTTAAGCTATCTTTTGCTGGAACAATTTTCCTGAGGCCCTGCAAGAGCACTAGGCTTCTCTTCAGAGTCAGTCACCCCTCCTCCTCCCCACACGGCTGCCATCTAGTTCACTCCCGTTACTTCTAATAATGTGGCATGTGTCCAAAGCTCTATCAGCATCACTACACTGGGCGCCTCAGTGTGTCAAAGGGTGCTCAGCATATTAAGCCAGATATTTCTCTCTCTTGGACTCTGTTTCTAAGTTTAATTAAAAAAGGATGCACAAATAGAAGCCACTACGAATACAGCACTTCTCCAACAGATTCCTTCAGGACAGAGATGTAATAGCAGCTACATCTTCATTACGCTTACAGAATTACACTTCATCATTTTCAGAATTCCAGTCCTTAACTGAGTGCCTAACTTCAAACAAGTGAATGGACTGAGTGAGGGCAACACTTGGAGTGAAACTCCTGTGTGCACTTTCTGAATCCAGAGCAATGTCATTTACAAATTCCGTCCACAGTGGATGTGCAAGACATTGACATCAATCTTTATCCATTCCCATTACAAACAAAGGTAATCCCATAGTCGAGCACACATTTAGCATTAGGTGGCACATATTTGGGCAGACCTGAGAAGCTGAAGAATAAATATTGATATATTAAAACAGAGTCTATTACTCACCTTCTGAATAAACCACTGATTTTAATTTACTTACAATCTTGCAGTAGCACATTTCCAAAGAGGAAATTAGATTTCTACGTATCATAGCAAATCACAAAGCCAAAATGTCAACTTCATATATCAAGCAATTACTTGTACTGTTTATTTTTTGGGAAAAATTTTACATATATTTACTTAGAAAGCCACATGGGTCCCTCCAAAATAAATAGGGGCTATAATTCTTGCCAAAAAAATCCACAGTTCCAGAGATCTACTCATCAATTTCCTGCAGCATTAATGAGGAAAGGCGCTGAGACAGTCATTCATACTGTCTTTACGATAAGACTAACCTACAGGGCAAATCAAGATTAAGGACAAAGGGAAGACAAATGAATAGAATATGGAACAAGCTTTTTTTTTTTTTTTTTTTTTTTTAATCCATCTCTTGATTTTTATTAAATCAACTTACATTTAGAAGTACTACACTCAAAGCACACATGAAAATTACAGGTATTCTCCAGAAAAGAAGCTATCTAAAAGAGGAGATGAAGAGGTGGGTTTTGCATTGAGATTTTTAATCTTTAAATATACAGATTTATTTGGCTGGAGCTGAGAGGCGGAAAGAGGCGACACTAAAGTTCTTAAAAGTTTTTGAAATTGCTAGAAGCTATATTTCCAAGAAGAATACAGTTCAAATCGAGAAAGACAAGGTCAGGTTACAGTAACCTGGCTCCTTAAGGACATACTTGCCACTATCTCAGGAAACACCTTCCAGAAACATTTGCATGCATACTCTAACTATACAAGCATTATATTTTTGTCAGAATATATGATTTTTTGGCTTCCATGCTGCTTGAAAAGGAACCAGTGACTTTGCCCACTTTAATGCATGGGTAGGTCTTGAGGTGCCTTATGTGTTTAAGAATAAAGGATTAGTAAAGGGTGGAGTAAGTTCGCCCCCAAGTATCCGGGACACATCAGCATTACAAAACGGCCAGTTTGCTGGACATGGGCCACAGACACTGGAGCTGATTCTGCCAGCACCAACCCCAAAGCAGAGGTTTGGGGATCACTCCATGCTCAGCCTGGCCATGCATGACCCAGCTAAAGTCCAGAAACAGCACAGCAGAGTTGATGCTGGCCAAGCCAATGAGCCTGACAAGGACACTTTCCATCACTGTAAACCTGTTCTTACCATCTTACGACTGCGCAAACACAGGTAATATTCCTGCAAGCAAGGTTTGGCTTCGGTTAGCTAGCAGGAGAGGCATGCAGCTGCATGGAGTTTTCAGGCATGGCACAACCGTTCCAGACAGTAACACACAGACCCAGAGTGCCACTGAGGGAAGCAATTACAGTCTTATCCAAGTTGTAAAGAAATGGAGGGAAATAGGTATCATTCACATTGCTCCCAGCAACACAGGCTTTCGTGAAAGACAAGCAAATAGCATCACCATATCTTTTTACTCTCAGGTGTGTACTTCAACCCTCCCAGTCCTCTTTTTCACTATTTTCTGCTGTCTTTTTGCCTCCTCTGTTTCAGAGAGACCATCTCTGTCTGTCTGACACTAGCAATGGAAATCACAAGACACATTTACCACTAAGCTCCTCTAAATGTGCTACTAAGCCCTGAAAGTCCTAATTGATTTTAGGAGATTGGCCCAGCTGATTATATTCTCTAATCCAGACACTGTATGTTTGACCTGATGGAATAAAAATAAATCTCTGAAGAGATTCTGAATGCTTCCATCAGCTCTCAGGTTTCACTCACTCTAACCCTGTTCCCAGAGCACTCTCTCGGGCAGGAACGCAACAACACCCCAGCAATCTGTAGCCCACTGCAGGCATCTCTACATGAGTTCTTCCTGGTGAGCTGCCTGCTTGTGCCAACTCAGTACTGTGCCTGTATGGTACCATATTTTAAGCCTTCTTCCCCTCCATTTGTCTTATCTAAATGTGCAGAAATGCTCCAAGTTATGGCTTGGTTTTCTGTAAAAAAAATTTCCTTTTTAAAGTTCAGAATCTAAACCTCACTCCTCATTATTTTGGTTGCAGTTTGGTAAGGCAGCAGCCTGCAGCAGGAACTATCCAGCAGACTGCCAGCTGGTAACACTTCTCTGCGAGATGTTCATGCAGCCCCTCTGCCAGGTTCTTGTTATTCAAAAATATCCAAACCAAAAAATTCTCCCTTCCAGCTCTCTCCCTCTGGCCTAACCAGATGGCCCAAATCAACCAAATAAATAAGTAAAGCAGTGAGAAAGAAATACAAAACAAAATCAAAATAAACTCTGATTAGTTTTTGCTTCACAAAACATTCACAAAGCCAAGGCCAGCTGAACAAGGTTAGGCACAGACACCATAGCTCCCCTCAGACCCAACGGGCAGGAGATACGCAGATCAGCAGCAGCTCCAGGGGTCTTGCCCGTGGCTGTGGGGGGTGTAGGGCGGGGGAGTGGGTCCCCTCCGTAGCTTGTTTCTTTATTTGGGAGAAGGAATGCCTGAGGGCAAGCCAGAGGGCTGATTCAGAGCACAGAGGAGACCATAGAGAGTCTGAAAGAAAAACATTAATGCCTCTTGTGAGAAATATAAATCCTGGCACACACACAGCATGGCAGACAGGTATCAACAAATATAAGGGGAGTTGTAGGTTGCCACAAAAGCATTCCAGCATGTCCAGTGTATGAAATACGATGACGGTGAGCTGTCAAATAATATCCGAATTTATGAGCCAGACCTATTGGACCAGCCATATCCAGTTGGTTTCCTTTTCCCGTCAAATGATAATTTTCTTCTAACTGTAAATATTAAATATTGACAGATTCTTGAAACTCACTCAAACAGGATCTGCTCAGTGTTTTAAGTGCTACAGAAACTAGATAATAATATTCCATATATTGCTTATTGACTTCTTACCTTCTTGATGATGCAAAATGTGGAATTGAGCCCAGTTCAGGTAACCCCATCTGTGCAAAAATTGCATCACTGTCTAAACTTAAAAAACAAACTCTCAAATGCCCTGCATACTGATTATGCTGTTGTAAAAGGAGGTAAGTTAGCATGCATGTTAAGAAAGAAAGAAAAAAAAGCCATTTTGTCTTGGATCTTTAGTCTGTAACGTTTTATACAGACTTTTCTGCCAATAGCACAACATGCAGTTACCAATAAATCTCAGACTGAGCCATATGATCATTAGAAACGTGACTTGGGGAAGCTGCTCCCCATTAAACATAGTTTGTATTGGTGCCTTGTACTGAATGCCCACTGATGGAAGGCAAAAATCCTCAGCTGAGGCTGGACTAAAAGGAGCTCTGGGCATGCAAACAACATTCATCAAAACTAAGAAAAACAGTCCTGTGAACTGCTGCAAAAAACGGTGAAAGCAAAGCCAGGGCTTCTGGCAGGCCGCTGGCTGAGCAGGAGCTGTGCTAAGAATGGCTCTGCATATGAAGCTTCATTCCAAATCTTTGCACATCCCTGAAACAGCACATCTGATACCAGCAGGGTTTACTCAGCCCTCCATCCTTCTGAGGAACATAAACTCACTTCTGCACAATTTACTGAGTGTGTAATTCTTTTGGACTAAAAAACAAGTTCCTTTTTACTCTGCATGAACATTTAAAGATCTGGCACATAGCAGACATAAGGACCTGGCCAAGCTTCTTGAATAAAATCTGTTCCCTTTCCACTCCTGTAGTGCTGTATATGCCAGCTAGATCCTGCCTTCCAGTCCAGTGTAGACAGGATTTCAGTGAGCTCCATATATACAGTCTGAAGAAAAACGTCTGGAAGCCTTCTAGAGGACAAGAGATCTGTAAAGGTATGTTACTGTCCTTACACAGCGCAACACACTCTCTCCTCTCACCCAGGGGTGCTGAGGCTGAAGCAATCGGCTCCAGCTACAGTCTGTTCTGGACCACTCTGAACTGAAACTGCAGAGTGTCACATGGCTCAGAATACCTGTTATTCTTATCAGGACTTGACAACAACCTAGATCTTTCAAAGCTTCCAAAGACAGAAGTGGGAAATCAGTAAACAGGTATATTGATGACTGACAGTTTGCTCTGTTCAATAAGCTACCAAGGAGCCACCAAGCCCCACTGCCACTGCCTTGGCATCACTCTCAGTGATTCCACCACGAAGCTCTGGGAACGTTTCTGAGATGAAGCATTGTGGAGTGCCTCTAGATCTGTGAATAACTATTCAAAACCATTCTTTTGGCTTCGCTGTGACTTTTGGGTGCCTTTCAGGAAAAAACAAAAGACATTCTCTAAAGCAAAATAAATCTCCTCTTTCACCACAAATAACTGTTCTTTTCAGGGAAATGGGGAAAAAAACACAACTCAGGGGCAGAAGAATCCAATGGTTTTGATGCTTGCAAGATTTTAACTGTATTTGTAGTGAAAAATTACATTTCTGAAGCTGACTTTGCCATGATTATCCCAAGAAAGGCTCAGGATTGTACTTGATACTTTTACAAAATGGAAAGTAAGTCTCTTTGGAGTGTGCTGCAGGAAAAGCAGGCCATTCCCTGGCACAACAGACAGCTAGGGCAGTCTCCAAGGCAGCCCACTCTGGCCAGCCAAGAGCCCTGGACAGCCAGGCTTTCTGCTGTGACAGAGGCATGAGGCCACAGGAGGCAGCAGTCCCTGCCAGAAACAGCTGCTGCCTCTGCCATGCCCCAGCTCACCTCAAGCTCCCCATGCCAGATGCACCTCTCTCCCTTCCCACAGCAACGTGACCAAACCCCTTTCGGGTCAGATCCTCTCTTCTTCAGAAAGAGCCTTGCACTGCTGCCAGGGACAGGTTTACAAGAGCAAAAGAACAATGGAGAAGAGCATGTAAGCCTTATGGCCTCTGCCCAGTTTCTGGCAGGTGGGTGTCAGAAGCTAGCTGCAGAGATAAGGTGCACAGTGAGCCTGAGTGCCATTTCAGCCCAAGTGGTGGCTGCTTGGAGTCAGAACTGAAGCACCTGGGTGAAACATCATCAAAAACAATCATCAACATGCTTTGGTTTCCAGGAGCAAAGCTGTAACAGCTTTTGCAGTTAAGCTACTCGGATAAAAACAGTTACAACAAATGCATATCAACAGTTTTGAGAATTAAATAATCTATTCCATACAGGAATTACAAGAAAAATCTGTTACAAACACTGAAATATTTTATTTTATTTTGAGCACATCTCTCCCTGTAAATATGCCTGTTCTGGGGAAAATAAAGGGCAGTCCAGCTTTTACCAGCCCTTGCACTTTGCGAGAAGGTAGTAACTTCCCTTTGGGCTACAGTGAAAAGGCCTTGTCTCCCTGATTTACACAGGTATGGTGTGAATGGCTCAGAGGCTGAGGCCTGCTCAGCCAAACACCCATGTGTGCATGAAATTAGAATGTCAACATTTGATTCATGCTGCCAGGCTGTGACTGTGAAACAAATTATGTCAGTGGGTGGCAATTGCAATATTAGTCTAAGCAGATAACATTTAGCTAAAAGGAGGGGCTCAGTTCACACTCTTCTCCCTACCATTTTAATATGTCAACACCATCAGACTCAGAAGACCCGGAATTTTGTCAGAATGGAAAAAATACAGAGGCAAACAAAGATATTAGAGGTTGAGAGCAGGTTTACGATAAAGCATAAGGCAGCAATCCAAGCAAAGGTTCAGCAACTTCATTACAGCTCCTCACTGCATACCTTCACTACACACAGTGCACAGTCCTTAAATTTTGTCAGCCCACCTCACCTCCTTTCCTATTTAATGATTTTAAAAAAATGGGGATGGAACACAGTGGAATGTAAGTGACAAATAGCATCACCTACAGTATGTTGAAAACTGCATCTTCAGGAAAGAAGTGCCACTGAGTAATTAACGTTTTATAAAGATAGCCTCTGAAATGTATGGCTTGAGCTATCAAACTTTTAAACATGTGAAAACAAGGACCTTAATCTGGCTTCTTCTCAATTAAAAAAAAATACAAATTAGCTTTTACAAGACTGAAAGAAAAAAGTTGTTCTAATGTGCTCCTAGCATTTTCAAGTTCTTTCCCATGAGATCAACATTTTTTGACATGTGAAGTCAGTATTCTGTAGTAAATTAGATTTTAAAAGAAAACATACCTGAAAGCAGTACATAATACTTAAGAATACCTGCTTTTATTATAATGAATAAAGAAATAAATACACAAAACTCAACATGCTGCAAAGATATAAAAGATATCCTGAGAAATAGTATATACATTTTTTTTTCTTCTGGCATTCTCAATTAATTCTTAATAAGCCCCTATGTATCAGAAGACAATTTTACCACAGAATCTGTCATACTTCTAGCTCCATTTTATTTTCTTTCATTTTAACTTGCAAAATGGCAAAACATCAATTTAAAGTTTTATTCTGCAGCAAACACCCACGTTGTTAAAGTTAATGCTGTGAAAAATCCTACTTGTATCAGTGAAATGTTTATAGAAGCAACCATTCATTCAGTTGTAGAACTAGGCTACAGCTATCAGCTTCAGAGTTAATGCTCAGAAAGACGGAGGTTTTAGATGATTCCACTAAAACCTGATTTATCAAGTTTATCTTCCAGCTTATAAAAACTAGCCTTATCTGAAGTCTGTTAAGAGGGAAACAGCTTGTAGCCACCTCCTCTGCCCACCAGCCCATGCTGTATATATTCCAGGCTCATCACACACCTGTAAGTTGGGCTAAATCCTTCCTCCTTTCGAGCAACCACATCATCAGGTTCAGCCTTACTCTCAGTGAAGGCAACAAGAATTTCATCATCAGGTCAAATTCTAACTGCCCTACTCACTTGAGAAATTTCATTGAAGTTAATGAGCCAAATTAATCACTGGCATAACTCCATTGACTTCACCAAGGATCAATTTGATTCAATAGGACTATTCTCTTCAGTAGACTGGGACTGGAGGCACAGACTTCAATGGGAGCAAGATGGGGAACATAATGAGAAATCCAGATCATTTATTCTTCAGACTTTGCAAAGATTGATTTAAATTGACTTCAGAAAACACACATTGTAATAAGACATGTACATGTGTGTGGCCCAGCTCCCATTTCACAAGCTCAAAATACTTTAACTGTGCNAAAAAAAAAAAAAAGTATGTGAAAGGCATATAAAGATTTAGACTACACTATTTTGCTTCTTGGAAAACAACAGACAGAAGATGCAGAGGTAACTGGCTCCCTTAATACAACTAAATGTACTTATTGAGACATACGCTACAGTACAACCTTTACAAATAATAATACAAAAATGGAAAAAAAAACACAGTAACAGATTGCAATTTTTTTTTGCTACTTCACCTACTTCAGGACATGTGTTTTTGGAATCTTTTCAAAGAGAAGGATTTTTCATCCAAATCTTTCAGAGTTGTCCAAACAGGCAAAAA